>JAHQIW010006331.1:0-13472 GCA_019055375.1 Parelaphostrongylus tenuis
ATATCCTTATCAGATTACTTGTCAGGACCAAATAGGCGCCTATATCGAACTAGACCTAATTTCCGAGAACAATTCATATCCTTATCAGATTACTTGTCAGGACCAAATAGGCGCCTATATCGAACTAGACCTAATTCCGAGAACAATTCATATCCTTATCAGATTACTTGTCAGGACCAAATAGGCGCCTATATCGAACTAGACCTAATGTCCGAGAACAATTCATATCCTTATCAGATTACTTGTCAGGACCAAATAGGCGCCTATATCGAACTAGACCTAATTTCCGAGAACAATTCATATCCTTATCAGATTACTTGTCAGGACCAAATAGGCGCCTATATCGAACTAGACCTAATTTCCGAGAACAATTCATATCCTTATCAGATTACTTGTCAGGACCAAATAGGCGCCTATATCGAACTAGACCTAATGTCCGAGAACAATTCATATCCTTATCAGATTACTTGTCAGGACCAAATAGGCGCCTATATCGAACTAGACCTAATTCCGAGAACAATTCATATCCTTATCAGATTACTTGTCAGGACCAAATAGGCGCCTATATCGAACTAGACCTAATTCCGAGAACAATTCATATCCTTATCAGATTACTTGTCAGGACCAAATAGGCGCCTATATCGAACTAGACCTAATTTCCGAGAACAATTCATATCCTTATCAGATTACTTGTCAGGACCAAATAGGCGCCTATATCGAACTAGACCTAATTTCCGAGAACAATTCATATCCTTATCAGATTACTTGTCAGGACCAAATAGGCGCCTATATCGAACTAGACCTAATTCCGAGAACAATTCATATCCTTATCAGATTACTTGTCAGGACCAAATAGGCGCCTATATCGAACTAGACCTAATTCCGAGAACAATTCATATCCTTATCAGATTACTTGTCAGGACCAAATAGGCGCCTATATCGAACTAGACCTAATTCCGAGAACAATTCATATCCTTATCAGATTACTTGTCAGGACCAAATAGGCGCCTATATCGAACTAGACCTAATTTCCGAGAACAATTCATATCCTTATCAGATTACTTGTCAGGACCAAATAGGCGCCTATATCGAACTAGACCTAATTCCGAGAACAATTCATATCCTTATCAGATTACTTGTCAGGACCAAATAGGCGCCTATATCGAACTAGACCTAATTCCGAGAACAATTCATATCCTTATCAGATTACTTGTCAGGACCAAATAGGCGCCTATATCGAACTAGACCTAATTCCGAGAACAATTCATATCCTTATCAGATTACTTGTCAGGACCAAATAGGCGCCTATATCGAACTAGACCTAATTCCGAGAACAATTCATATCCTTATCAGATTACTTGTCAGGACCAAATAGGCGCCTATATCGAACTAGACCTAATTCCGAGAACAATTCATATCCTTATCAGATTACTTGTCAGGACCAAATAGGCGCCTATATCGAACTAGACCTAATTCCGAGAACAATTCATATCCTTATCAGATTACTTGTCAGGACCAAATAGGCGCCTATATCGAACTAGACCTAATTCCGAGAACAATTCATATCCTTATCAGATTACTTGTCAGGACCAAATAGGCGCCTATATCGAACTAGACCTAATTTCCGAGAACAATTCATATCCTTATCAGATTACTTGTCAGGACCAAATAGGCGCCTATATCGAACTAGACCTAATTTCCGAGAACAATTCATATCCTTATCAGATTACTTGTCAGGACCAAATAGGCGCCTATATCGAACTAGACCTAATGTCCGAGAACAATTCATATCCTTATCAGATTACTTGTCAGGACCAAATAGGCGCCTATATCGAACTAGACCTAATTTCCGAGAACAATTCATATCCTTATCAGATTACTTGTCAGGACCAAATAGGCGCCTATATCGAACTAGACCTAATTCCGAGAACAATTCATATCCTTATCAGATTACTTGTCAGGACCAAATAGGCGCCTATATCGAACTAGACCTAATTTCCGAGAACAATTCATATCCTTATCAGATTACTTGTCAGGACCAAATAGGCGCCTATATCGAACTAGACCTAATTTCCGAGAACAATTCATATCCTTATCAGATTACTTGTCAGGACCAAATAGGCGCCTATATCGAACTAGACCATCGAACAATCATATCCTTATCAGATTACTTGTCAGACCAATAGGCCTATATCGAAGACCAATTCCGAGAACAATTCATATCCTTATCAGATTACTTGTCAGGACCAAATAGGCGCCTATATCGAACTAGACCTAATGTCCGAGAACAATTCATATCCTTATCAGATTACTTGTCAGGACCAAATAGGCGCCTATATCGAACTAGACCTAATTCCGAGAACAATTCATATCCTTATCAGATTACTTGTCAGGACCAAATAGGCGCCTATATCGAACTAGACCTAATTCCGAGAACAATTCATATCCTTATCAGATTACTTGTCAGGACCAAATAGGCGCCTATATCGAACTAGACCTAATTCCGAGAACAATTCATATCCTTATCAGATTACTTGTCAGGACCAAATAGGCGCCTATATCGAACTAGACCTAATTTCCGAGAACAATTCATATCCTTATCAGATTACTTGTCAGGACCAAATAGGCGCCTATATCGAACTAGACCTAATTTCCGAGAACAATTCATATCCTTATCAGATTACTTGTCAGGACCAAATAGGCGCCTATATCGAACTAGACCTAATTCCGAGAACAATTCATATCCTTATCAGATTACTTGTCAGGACCAAATAGGCGCCTATATCGAACTAGACCTAATGTCCGAGAACAATTCATATCCTTATCAGATTACTTGTCAGGACCAAATAGGCGCCTATATCGAACTAGACCTAATTTCCGAGAACAATTCATATCCTTATCAGATTACTTGTCAGGACCAAATAGGCGCCTATATCGAACTAGACCTAATTTCCGAGAACAATTCATATCCTTATCAGATTACTTGTCAGGACCAAATAGGCGCCTATATCGAACTAGACCTAATTTCCGAGAACAATTCATATCCTTATCAGATTACTTGTCAGGACCAAATAGGCGCCTATATCGAACTAGACCTAATTTCCGAGAACAATTCATATCCTTATCAGATTACTTGTCAGGACCAAATAGGCGCCTATATCGAACTAGACCTAATTCCGAGAACAATTCATATCCTTATCAGATTACTTGTCAGGACCAAATAGGCGCCTATATCGAACTAGACCTAATTTCCGAGAACAATTCATATCCTTATCAGATTACTTGTCAGGACCAAATAGGCGCCTATATCGAACTAGACCTAATTTCCGAGAACAATTCATATCCTTATCAGATTACTTGTCAGGACCAAATAGGCGCCTATATCGAACTAGACCTAATTCCGAGAACAATTCATATCCTTATCAGATTACTTGTCAGGACCAAATAGGCGCCTATATCGAACTAGACCTAATTTCCGAGAACAATTCATATCCTTATCAGATTACTTGTCAGGACCAAATAGGCGCCTATATCGAACTAGACCTAATTCCGAGAACAATTCATATCCTTATCAGATTACTTGTCAGGACCAAATAGGCGCCTATATCGAACTAGACCTAATTTCCGAGAACAATTCATATCCTTATCAGATTACTTGTCAGGACCAAATAGGCGCCTATATCGAACTAGACCTAATTTCCGAGAACAATTCATATCCTTATCAGATTACTTGTCAGGACCAAATAGGCGCCTATATCGAACTAGACCTAATGTCCGAGAACAATTCATATCCTTATCAGATTACTTGTCAGGACCAAATAGGCGCCTATATCGAACTAGACCTAATTCCGAGAACAATTCATATCCTTATCAGATTACTTGTCAGGACCAAATAGGCGCCTATATCGAACTAGACCTAATTTCCGAGAACAATTCATATCCTTATCAGATTACTTGTCAGGACCAAATAGGCGCCTATATCGAACTAGACCTAATTTCCGAGAACAATTCATATCCTTATCAGATTACTTGTCAGGACCAAATAGGCGCCTATATCGAACTAGACCTAATTTCCGAGAACAATTCATATCCTTATCAGATTACTTGTCAGGACCAAATAGGCGCCTATATCGAACTAGACCTAATTGCCGAGAACAATTCATATCCTTATCAGATTACTTGTCAGGACCAAATAGGCGCCTATATCGAACTAGACCTAATTTCCGAGAACAATTCATATCCTTATCAGATTACTTGTCAGGACCAAATAGGCGCCTATATCGAACTAGACCTAATATCCGATAACAATTCATATCCTTATCAGATTACTTGTCAGGACCAAATAGGCGCCTATATCGAACTAGACCTAATTCCGAGAACAATTCATATCCTTATCAGATTACTTGTCAGGACCAAATAGGCGCCTATATCGAACTAGACCTAATGTCCGAGAACAATTCATATCCTTATCAGATTACTTGTCAGGACCAAATAGGCGCCTATATCGAACTAGACCTAATTTCCGAGAACAATTCATATCCTTATCAGATTACTTGTCAGGACCAAATAGGCGCCTATATCGAACTAGACCTAATTCCGAGAACAATTCATATCCTTATCAGATTACTTGTCAGGACCAAATAGGCGCCTATATCGAACTAGACCTAATTTCCGAGAACAATTCATATCCTTATCAGATTACTTGTCAGGACCAAATAGGCGCCTATATCGAACTAGACCTAATTCCGAGAACAATTCATATCCTTATCAGATTACTTGTCAGGACCAAATAGGCGCCTATATCGAACTAGACCTAATTTCCGAGAACAATTCATATCCTTATCAGATTACTTGTCAGGACCAAATAGGCGCCTATATCGAACTAGACCTAATTTCCGAGAACAATTCATATCCTTATCAGATTACTTGTCAGGACCAAATAGGCGCCTATATCGAACTAGACCTAATTTCCGAGAACAATTCATATCCTTATCAGATTACTTGTCAGGACCAAATAGGCGCCTATATCGAACTAGACCTAATTTCCGAGAACAATTCATATCCTTATCAGATTACTTGTCAGGACCAAATAGGCGCCTATATCGAACTAGACCTAATGTCCGAGAACAATTCATATCCTTATCAGATTACTTGTCAGGACCAAATAGGCGCCTATATCGAACTAGACCTAATTCCGAGAACAATTCATATCCTTATCAGATTACTTGTCAGGACCAAATAGGCGCCTATATCGAACTAGACCTAATTTCCGAGAACAATTCATATCCTTATCAGATTACTTGTCAGGACCAAATAGGCGCCTATATCGAACTAGACCTAATTTCCGAGAACAATTCATATCCTTATCAGATTACTTGTCAGGACCAAATAGGCGCCTATATCGAACTAGACCTAATTTCCGAGAACAATTCATATCCTTATCAGATTACTTGTCAGGACCAAATAGGCGCCTATATCGAACTAGACCTAATTTCCGAGAACAATTCATATCCTTATCAGATTACTTGTCAGGACCAAATAGGCGCCTATATCGAACTAGACCTAATGTCCGAGAACAATTCATATCCTTATCAGATTACTTGTCAGGACCAAATAGGCGCCTATATCGAACTAGACCTAATTTCCGAGAACAATTCATATCCTTATCAGATTACTTGTCAGGACCAAATAGGCGCCTATATCGAACTAGACCTAATTCCGAGAACAATTCATATCCTTATCAGATTACTTGTCAGGACCAAATAGGCGCCTATATCGAACTAGACCTAATTCCGAGAACAATTCATATCCTTATCAGATTACTTGTCAGGACCAAATAGGCGCCTATATCGAACTAGACCTAATTCCGAGAACAATTCATATCCTTATCAGATTACTTGTCAGGACCAAATAGGCGCCTATATCGAACTAGACCTAATTTCCGAGAACAATTCATATCCTTATCAGATTACTTGTCAGGACCAAATAGGCGCCTATATCGAACTAGACCTAATTGCCGAGAACAATTCATATCCTTATCAGATTACTTGTCAGGACCAAATAGGCGCCTATATCGAACTAGACCTAATTTCCGAGAACAATTCATATCCTTATCAGATTACTTGTCAGGACCAAATAGGCGCCTATATCGAACTAGACCTAATTCCGAGAACAATTCATATCCTTATCAGATTACTTGTCAGGACCAAATAGGCGCCTATATCGAACTAGACCTAATTCCGAGAACAATTCATATCCTTATCAGATTACTTGTCAGGACCAAATAGGCGCCTATATCGAACTAGACCTAATTCCGAGAACAATTCATATCCTTATCAGATTACTTGTCAGGACCAAATAGGCGCCTATATCGAACTAGACCTAATTCCGAGAACAATTCATATCCTTATCAGATTACTTGTCAGGACCAAATAGGCGCCTATATCGAACTAGACCTAATTTCCGAGAACAATTCATATCCTTATCAGATTACTTGTCAGGACCAAATAGGCGCCTATATCGAACTAGACCTAATTTCCGAGAACAATTCATATCCTTATCAGATTACTTGTCAGGACCAAATAGGCGCCTATATCGAACTAGACCTAATTTCCGAGAACAATTCATATCCTTATCAGATTACTTGTCAGGACCAAATAGGCGCCTATATCGAACTAGACCTAATTCCGAGAACAATTCATATCCTTATCAGATTACTTGTCAGGACCAAATAGGCGCCTATATCGAACTAGACCTAATTTCCGAGAACAATTCATATCCTTATCAGATTACTTGTCAGGACCAAATAGGCGCCTATATCGAACTAGACCTAATTTCCGAGAACAATTCATATCCTTATCAGATTACTTGTCAGGACCAAATAGGCGCCTATATCGAACTAGACCTAATGTCCGAGAACAATTCATATCCTTATCAGATTACTTGTCAGGACCAAATAGGCGCCTATATCGAACTAGACCTAATTTCCGAGAACAATTCATATCCTTATCAGATTACTTGTCAGGACCAAATAGGCGCCTATATCGAACTAGACCTAATTCCGAGAACAATTCATATCCTTATCAGATTACTTGTCAGGACCAAATAGGCGCCTATATCGAACTAGACCTAATGTCCGAGAACAATTCATATCCTTATCAGATTACTTGTCAGGACCAAATAGGCGCCTATATCGAACTAGACCTAATTTCCGAGAACAATTCATATCCTTATCAGATTACTTGTCAGGACCAAATAGGCGCCTATATCGAACTAGACCTAATTCCGAGAACAATTCATATCCTTATCAGATTACTTGTCAGGACCAAATAGGCGCCTATATCGAACTAGACCTAATTTCCGAGAACAATTCATATCCTTATCAGATTACTTGTCAGGACCAAATAGGCGCCTATATCGAACTAGACCTAATGTCCGAGAACAATTCATATCCTTATCAGATTACTTGTCAGGACCAAATAGGCGCCTATATCGAACTAGACCTAATTTCCGAGAACAATTCATATCCTTATCAGATTACTTGTCAGGACCAAATAGGCGCCTATATCGAACTAGACCTAATTTCCGAGAACAATTCATATCCTTATCAGATTACTTGTCAGGACCAAATAGGCGCCTATATCGAACTAGACCTAATTTCCGAGAACAATTCATATCCTTATCAGATTACTTGTCAGGACCAAATAGGCGCCTATATCGAACTAGACCTAATTTCCGAGAACAATTCATATCCTTATCAGATTACTTGTCAGGACCAAATAGGCGCCTATATCGAACTAGACCTAATTTCCGAGAACAATTCATATCCTTATCAGATTACTTGTCAGGACCAAATAGGCGCCTATATCGAACTAGACCTAATTCCGAGAACAATTCATATCCTTATCAGATTACTTGTCAGGACCAAATAGGCGCCTATATCGAACTAGACCTAATTTCCGAGAACAATTCATATCCTTATCAGATTACTTGTCAGGACCAAATAGGCGCCTATATCGAACTAGACCTAATTCCGAGAACAATTCATATCCTTATCAGATTACTTGTCAGGACCAAATAGGCGCCTATATCGAACTAGACCTAATTTCCGAGAACAATTCATATCCTTATCAGATTACTTGTCAGGACCAAATAGGCGCCTATATCGAACTAGACCTAATTCCGAGAACAATTCATATCCTTATCAGATTACTTGTCAGGACCAAATAGGCGCCTATATCGAACTAGACCTAATTTCCGAGAACAATTCATATCCTTATCAGATTACTTGTCAGGACCAAATAGGCGCCTATATCGAACTAGACCTAATTCCGAGAACAATTCATATCCTTATCAGATTACTTGTCAGGACCAAATAGGCGCCTATATCGAACTAGACCTAATTCCGAGAACAATTCATATCCTTATCAGATTACTTGTCAGGACCAAATAGGCGCCTATATCGAACTAGACCTAATTTCCGAGAACAATTCATATCCTTATCAGATTACTTGTCAGGACCAAATAGGCGCCTATATCGAACTAGACCTAATTTCCGAGAACAATTCATATCCTTATCAGATTACTTGTCAGGACCAAATAGGCGCCTATATCGAACTAGACCTAATTTCCGAGAACAATTCATATCCTTATCAGATTACTTGTCAGGACCAAATAGGCGCCTATATCGAACTAGACCTAATTCCGAGAACAATTCATATCCTTATCAGATTACTTGTCAGGACCAAATAGGCGCCTATATCGAACTAGACCTAATGTCCGAGAACAATTCATATCCTTATCAGATTACTTGTCAGGACCAAATAGGCGCCTATATCGAACTAGACCTAATTTCCGAGAACAATTCATATCCTTATCAGATTACTTGTCAGGACCAAATAGGCGCCTATATCGAACTAGACCTAATTTCCGAGAACAATTCATATCCTTATCAGATTACTTGTCAGGACCAAATAGGCGCCTATATCGAACTAGACCTAATTTCCGAGAACAATTCATATCCTTATCAGATTACTTGTCAGGACCAAATAGGCGCCTATATCGAACTAGACCTAATTCCGAGAACAATTCATATCCTTATCAGATTACTTGTCAGGACCAAATAGGCGCCTATATCGAACTAGACCTAATGTCCGAGAACAATTCATATCCTTATCAGATTACTTGTCAGGACCAAATAGGCGCCTATATCGAACTAGACCTAATTCCGAGAACAATTCATATCCTTATCAGATTACTTGTCAGGACCAAATAGGCGCCTATATCGAACTAGACCTAATTTCCGAGAACAATTCATATCCTTATCAGATTACTTGTCAGGACCAAATAGGCGCCTATATCGAACTAGACCTAATTTCCGAGAACAATTCATATCCTTATCAGATTACTTGTCAGGACCAAATAGGCGCCTATATCGAACTAGACCTAATTTCCGAGAACAATTCATATCCTTATCAGATTACTTGTCAGGACCAAATAGGCGCCTATATCGAACTAGACCTAATTCCGAGAACAATTCATATCCTTATCAGATTACTTGTCAGGACCAAATAGGCGCCTATATCGAACTAGACCTAATTCCGAGAACAATTCATATCCTTATCAGATTACTTGTCAGGACCAAATAGGCGCCTATATCGAACTAGACCTAATTTCCGAGAACAATTCATATCCTTATCAGATTACTTGTCAGGACCAAATAGGCGCCTATATCGAACTAGACCTAATTTCCGAGAACAATTCATATCCTTATCAGATTACTTGTCAGGACCAAATAGGCGCCTATATCGAACTAGACCTAATTCCGAGAACAATTCATATCCTTATCAGATTACTTGTCAGGACCAAATAGGCGCCTATATCGAACTAGACCTAATTTCCGAGAACAATTCATATCCTTATCAGATTACTTGTCAGGACCAAATAGGCGCCTATATCGAACTAGACCTAATTCCGAGAACAATTCATATCCTTATCAGATTACTTGTCAGGACCAAATAGGCGCCTATATCGAACTAGACCTAATTCCGAGAACAATTCATATCCTTATCAGATTACTTGTCAGGACCAAATAGGCGCCTATATCGAACTAGACCTAATTTCCGAGAACAATTCATATCCTTATCAGATTACTTGTCAGGACCAAATAGGCGCCTATATCGAACTAGACCTAATTTCCGAGAACAATTCATATCCTTATCAGATTACTTGTCAGGACCAAATAGGCGCCTATATCGAACTAGACCTAATTCCGAGAACAATTCATATCCTTATCAGATTACTTGTCAGGACCAAATAGGCGCCTATATCGAACTAGACCTAATTCCGAGAACAATTCATATCCTTATCAGATTACTTGTCAGGACCAAATAGGCGCCTATATCGAACTAGACCTAATTTCCGAGAACAATTCATATCCTTATCAGATTACTTGTCAGGACCAAATAGGCGCCTATATCGAACTAGACCTAATTCCGAGAACAATTCATATCCTTATCAGATTACTTGTCAGGACCAAATAGGCGCCTATATCGAACTAGACCTAATTTCCGAGAACAATTCATATCCTTATCAGATTACTTGTCAGGACCAAATAGGCGCCTATATCGAACTAGACCTAATTTCCGAGAACAATTCATATCCTTATCAGATTACTTGTCAGGACCAAATAGGCGCCTATATCGAACTAGACCTAATTCCGAGAACAATTCATATCCTTATCAGATTACTTGTCAGGACCAAATAGGCGCCTATATCGAACTAGACCTAATTTCCGAGAACAATTCATATCCTTATCAGATTACTTGTCAGGACCAAATAGGCGCCTATATCGAACTAGACCTAATTTCCGAGAACAATTCATATCCTTATCAGATTACTTGTCAGGACCAAATAGGCGCCTATATCGAACTAGACCTAATTTCCGAGAACAATTCATATCCTTATCAGATTACTTGTCAGGACCAAATAGGCGCCTATATCGAACTAGACCTAATTCCGAGAACAATTCATATCCTTATCAGATTACTTGTCAGGACCAAATAGGCGCCTATATCGAACTAGACCTAATTTCCGAGAACAATTCATATCCTTATCAGATTACTTGTCAGGACCAAATAGGCGCCTATATCGAACTAGACCTAATTCCGAGAACAATTCATATCCTTATCAGATTACTTGTCAGGACCAAATAGGCGCCTATATCGAACTAGACCTAATTTCCGAGAACAATTCATATCCTTATCAGATTACTTGTCAGGACCAAATAGGCGCCTATATCGAACTAGACCTAATTTCCGAGAACAATTCATATCCTTATCAGATTACTTGTCAGGACCAAATAGGCGCCTATATCGAACTAGACCTAATTCCGAGAACAATTCATATCCTTATCAGATTACTTGTCAGGACCAAATAGGCGCCTATATCGAACTAGACCTAATTCCGAGAACAATTCATATCCTTATCAGATTACTTGTCAGGACCAAATAGGCGCCTATATCGAACTAGACCTAATTTCCGAGAACAATTCATATCCTTATCAGATTACTTGTCAGGACCAAATAGGCGCCTATATCGAACTAGACCTAATTTCCGAGAACAATTCATATCCTTATCAGATTACTTGTCAGGACCAAATAGGCGCCTATATCGAACTAGACCTAATTCCGAGAACAATTCATATCCTTATCAGATTACTTGTCAGGACCAAATAGGCGCCTATATCGAACTAGACCTAATTCCGAGAACAATTCATATCCTTATCAGATTACTTGTCAGGACCAAATAGGCGCCTATATCGAACTAGACCTAATTTCCGAGAACAATTCATATCCTTATCAGATTACTTGTCAGGACCAAATAGGCGCCTATATCGAACTAGACCTAATTCCGAGAACAATTCATATCCTTATCAGATTACTTGTCAGGACCAAATAGGCGCCTATATCGAACTAGACCTAATTCCGAGAACAATTCATATCCTTATCAGATTACTTGTCAGGACCAAATAGGCGCCTATATCGAACTAGACCTAATTTCCGAGAACAATTCATATCCTTATCAGATTACTTGTCAGGACCAAATAGGCGCCTATATCGAACTAGACCTAATTTCCGAGAACAATTCATATCCTTATCAGATTACTTGTCAGGACCAAATAGGCGCCTATATCGAACTAGACCTAATTCCGAGAACAATTCATATCCTTATCAGATTACTTGTCAGGACCAAATAGGCGCCTATATCGAACTAGACCTAATTTCCGAGAACAATTCATATCCTTATCAGATTACTTGTCAGGACCAAATAGGCGCCTATATCGAACTAGACCTAATTTCCGAGAACAATTCATATCCTTATCAGATTACTTGTCAGGACCAAATAGGCGCCTATATCGAACTAGACCTAATTTCCGAGAACAATTCATATCCTTATCAGATTACTTGTCAGGACCAAATAGGCGCCTATATCGAACTAGACCTAATTCCGAGAACAATTCATATCCTTATCAGATTACTTGTCAGGACCAAATAGGCGCCTATATCGAACTAGACCTAATTGCCGAGAACAATTCATATCCTTATCAGATTACTTGTCAGGACCAAATAGGCGCCTATATCGAACTAGACCTAATTTCCGAGAACAATTCATATCCTTATCAGATTACTTGTCAGGACCAAATAGGCGCCTATATCGAACTAGACCTAATTCCGAGAACAATTCATATCCTTATCAGATTACTTGTCAGGACCAAATAGGCGCCTATATCGAACTAGACCTAATTTCCGAGAACAATTCATATCCTTATCAGATTACTTGTCAGGACCAAATAGGCGCCTATATCGAACTAGACCTAATTCCGAGAACAATTCATATCCTTATCAGATTACTTGTCAGGACCAAATAGGCGCCTATATCGAACTAGACCTAATTCCGAGAACAATTCATATCCTTATCAGATTACTTGTCAGGACCAAATAGGCGCCTATATCGAACTAGACCTAATGTCCGAGAACAATTCATATCCTTATCAGATTACTTGTCAGGACCAAATAGGCGCCTATATCGAACTAGACCTAATTTCCGAGAACAATTCATATCCTTATCAGATTACTTGTCAGGACCAAATAGGCGCCTATATCGAACTAGACCTAATTCCGAGAACAATTCATATCCTTATCAGATTACTTGTCAGGACCAAATAGGCGCCTATATCGAACTAGACCTAATTTCCGAGAACAATTCATATCCTTATCAGATTACTTGTCAGGACCAAATAGGCGCCTATATCGAACTAGACCTAATGGCCGAGAACAATTCATATCCTTATCAGATTACTTGTCAGGACCAAATAGGCGCCTATATCGAACTAGACCTAATTTCCGAGAACAATTCATATCCTTATCAGATTACTTGTCAGGACCAAATAGGCGCCTATATCGAACTAGACC
>JAHQIW010006332.1:0-34168 GCA_019055375.1 Parelaphostrongylus tenuis
GTTAATAAGCTATATGAAAAACACAACATTAACCCTACTAAACACAAGAAAATCGACAATTTGGGTAAGTGACCAGAAAACTTTTGCTTTTCCAAAAGTCCTTAATGTTACTATAGAAAAGTAGCTGTCGCCACTGGTTCAACTACTGGAACAATTAATTTTCGGGCAATTAGTTATTTGAGCCGACCATGGTTCATGTGGTCCTGGTAATGAACAAATCCTTGTACAACCGATACACGTGGTTTCGGCCTTACAGTGCTCGTCATTCAGAGTCAGATCCCAGCCGTCTTCAGCCCTCTTTTAGCCAATTCTTCCGGGGCACCTTATTCTTTCCCGGAGAGAAGTAGGTAGCGCCGAACGGGCGTTTACACTGTAAAAAAACGAAAATCAAGTGCATTGAAATGAGCACGCGACACCCGTGTTGTACACTCGATTCCTCCTTGGCTGATAGTTATGAGAGAGTATGGGCGCCCGAGAGGGATTGGCTACAGAGACTAAAGAGCGTCGAGTTCCTGCCAACTGCGGAGACATGTAAGCTCGAAACACGTGTATCGGGCTGTAATCAAAGAGCCCATTACTAGACCCCATGATATATTGGCTCAATAATAATTATACGAGATGTCATTAAAATTTGAGCGTAGTCGTAAGAAAATACTCGAATAAAGGTATAATTTTCAGATATACTAGTTAATTGTTGATTCCTTATCCGATTTGTACGAACGAATCTTACTCCATACTTTTTGATAGTCTAAACTTCTCAGCACTTCGTGTTCGCTTCTTAGGACGAACGCGTTATGAAAAGAGAAAAACCAGAAATCCTGTATTATAAGTAAAAGCCGAAAATAACAACACCAAAGGCAATGTTTTGTTGTGTTTGATAATCAGGTGTCTTATCGCCTTATCTTAGTCGTGCCCGTAAAGTCGAAGTTACTAGGCGACAGGACGTCTACTTTTTCTCATTTTATGACGAAGTGACCTGAAGCCATTATGCAACTTTATTTGTCCTTGACTGATATTGTGGAGGATTATGCTTTCTTTCCAAACCTCCAACCTCCTTTAATAGCTTTCTGGACAGATATTCAATAATCGATATCCTTCCTTGACCTTGCAATTGCGCTGCAATGCATATGCTATCTTTGAATAACTTTGTTATTTCGCTCATCAGATTGAGGAATTTATAATTCCAAATTTAGTCAACTAACAAAACGTGCCTATGTAGGCATCATCCTAATATCCATTTCTAATAGCTCGATTCAGTGAACGAATTCCCCGCCTTTAGGCATGTCTTCACATTAAGTACTACCGTTTTCAGGTATGAGATACGTAATTTCTCTAATAATTAAGGGTGATGGGCCCCCCTTGAAAAGATAACCATACCCATAGATTATCACGATTTTATTAGCCCGTGCCAATCAATTCATTGGATCATTTTTGATTAGATGTGTTAGCGTAGTGTAGCTAACTATGACTCAATCAGGTAACGACCTGGATTCACTATAATTTTCGTAAAGTGACGGAAATATCTAACGCTAAACTGTGAATATGAAATCGAAAAAAATTCAGAAGTGCTTTTTTTGAAGAACAAGTGTATTGTTTAGTGTAGCCACTCCCTTATGGCTGTCCTACTTCGTCCAAACGAAATGGGTCACATCCCTATCTTGATCGGCTTTCGATCAGAATCGTGCTAATTCTGAATGACTTGAACCGCTGTGAAAATGTCAAAACATCGCGAAATAATCAAAGCGGAATGATTTGAACGACATCCATAAATCAAAGACAAATAAGAAGAAAACACCTGGAGCGAACTATCAGTGGAGCAGAATTGGACAAAAAACACGACACTGTTAGTGCAATGAGTAGTGACGATAGAAGAGGTCATCAAAAAGAGTTCCTCTTTGTTGTATCTTTTGTTACCTAAGAAATTCCCATTTGTACCTCTGTAAAAAAAACCGACTCAGTCTCACGCAACGATGGCTATTATCGTAGACCAGATCCTTTCAAAGCACAACAACTTTTTCAAATTTTGTAATTTTCACAAGGCTTGCAGGTCCTGGATTATTAATGAAACAACTGCTTTCTGAAAATCCATATCGATTAGACTGTTGCATGTGGGGTTTGACTGCTTATTATTCTCTAATTACGGGATGATGGACTAAACGAGAAATTCAAGGCAGCCCAGACTGAAGGAACAAACATTACCTCAGATATGGGTAGGCCAAAAGCGGAGCGTGTAGAGCAGTGAGAGAGATATCGTTCAATACTGTACCAGGCTCATATCCTTAGACTCCCGTTTGACTAGGCATTTGGGCAAACAAAGAAATTTACAGAATTAGTAAGAGTCGGACCGGTTCATCTCAATCGACAGGTGTGACGCATAACTAATAATTCAGCGAGAAAACAACACCATCAGTAATGACTAAACTTCATTGAAAGCAGCAAGATTTCTACTTTTGTGTCTTGTTTCTTTCATTTCCTAACTGTCACAGTTCGAAAACATCCGTGATGCTGGATGGACCCGCGTGTGTGTTTGGGGTGGAGACATGAGTTTTCTCGATAATGTTTTTAGGAACGCAGTGCTATTCCTCGTGTTCTTCAGGCGTGTCGATACAATTACTATTTTCGTCTCTTTTTAACATGAAATCGCTACTATTACGGCTTATCTGATTTTAGCTGGCAGGTGGTAGCTTGTGTTATTCGTGTGTTGAGGAGGGCGCGTTTTCGCACCCGCCTGGTAGTGGGCCATGGGCATATAGGTTATTATTGAGTCTTTAGTTACAGTCTGACGGGCTTGTAGAGGTCGAGCTGTGACGGCGGTGTGAAAAATACTATATAACATGAATCGGTTCAGCTGAGTATCTCTGATAAATGTGACGATCGCAGGGGGAGGGCGGAGGGGACTTTTGTTCAGACTGTTGTCCGTCCGGGTAAGAAAGCGGGCGCACTCATCGCGGATATGGGAGAGTCCGTGTCAACCTGTCGATCTGCGAGCCGCAGGATCGTATGACCAGGGTTTACAAGCGCTAGATTGAAACGATTTGAACGACTGTAGGTCCTAGGCGCGAGGAGGAGCCCGCCAAGAGTTGTCTGGGGGCGACGGCAGGGATCGAACGGAGGAGAAGCTAACCGAAAGGCGGGGACAGGCAGCGCTGCCGCAGCAGCGCAAGGCAGCGGGGCGAAGGAGGGGTAGGGGGAGCCGGAGTGGTGGGGGGGCGCGACTGGGCCGAG
Organism: Parelaphostrongylus tenuis; assembly: GCA_019055375.1. NCBI lineage: Eukaryota > Metazoa > Nematoda > Chromadorea > Rhabditida > Metastrongylidae > Parelaphostrongylus > Parelaphostrongylus tenuis. The sequence goes on from JAHQIW010006332.1 coordinate 3,226, forward strand.
GGACGGGCGGGACTGGGTCCGAGCGGGGGCCCGGTGGCAGCGCACGCGCCGACGAAGGGGACGCGAGGCACGACCGCGTGGGGAAGTTGGTATATGGCCCGTCTAGAGGACACCCGCTGTGCGAGCCCCATAGGGAAATGACGAGAGCGTGCGGGGGCAGGCGCGCGGGCAGGCGAGAAAGGTGGTGATTGAGCGGGTGTCTTCTTATTATCAGAAGCGAAGAGAAATTTGTTCTACCAATGGCGTATCACTGTTTTCTGGAATAACTAAAAAGCAATTATATTCTGAAAGGCACTAAAATTGGATGGATTTATTACTGTTACCACGTTCAGTTGTAAATTTGACAAGCACTGTAAAGATGTAATTAGGGGACTATAAGGGAAACTAAAGGGAAATTTCAAAAAAAGCGATCAATTGAGCCAGCAACGATCGGAGTATAGTTTCAATAGGAAAATTTACATCAAATGACCGATGGTCAATAAAAAACGTGGGTCATGAACCTCCTCTAGAATGTTTTTTTCGAAAAAGGACAACTATAATTAACTTTCGCTATAGCTCAAACACTGTTTTTGCTCAATGGAAAAGGAAAAAAAAAAACCCCATTTAGATAGCATCTAATCACTGAACAAATTTAATAAAACCTTAGAGCGCTGGAGATTGTATTGAATTGGAATGGATTTAACAAATTCACTGAAGTAGTTGCATCTTCAAAAACCATGGGATTAACGTGTTGTTTTAGAATAGAAGCAAATAAAAGAAGATTAAAACAGGCTGCAAAATTCCGCAGTCTGAAAAAAATTTTTTGAAAGAGCTTCAAAGTGCAGTAGGAATGACTTTGTTTATTACTAAGCCAATCATTTAAGAAGTTAAACACAAAAAAAAACGCCACAAGGAAGAAACAGTGCGCCCATGAAGCAGCGACATTCAAAGGATTGAGATGAAGGCGGAAAGAAACTCGTCTATGTCACCCTTGAGATATGGGAAAGAAGGGGAATGAATAGCGGCATACTTATCTACGAGTTTACAAGTGCCTAAATTGCAACGTAATAAGCTTAAAAGCCGAAGCAATGGATTGGTTATAAATATCCGGATTAGGTGAAATGAAAAAGAAAGACATCACACTGTTGATCAAAAATTAGAGTATTTTCAGGAGTGAGAATATCTGCCATCGAAAAAAAAAACATTCAAAAATGTCAGAACCTATGCAACAAAGGCAATAACTAAAGATGAGGAGATCAATTTGTACCCGTGTTACATATCCTTAATTTCATTCGCAGCAACAAAAAGATGATTGCAGACAATTTTATCCTATGTATTAACCTGCAAGAGCATACAAATGAATCTACAAATGAATCTTAGTATTTATGTTTTGCTGACATCTGAAGACGTCAAAGCGACTTGGAGTTAGTCAGCCAGTGAGCATTGCGAGTTAGTGAGCAATGAGCACGACGCATGTATATTTCACAAAATCTCTGAGGAGTGCGTTGCCGAGTGCCATCTGCCTGGCACAACGGATAGTGAGCAGTTTTTCATTGACTTAAAATATTCTATCAGATCTATTAAAATTTAATCAAGGCCTCAAAAAAACAGTCGATTGAAAGGTACTGCTATATGCGTTTTTACCAGCCGTGAGCAATAGATTGAGTATCACCATAGACCGCAACATCAATGATATTTTCACTTGACGTGGCCATGATTAATTCGGCGAAGCTACCTTTAGTTGTAGGGATGTAACTAAAGGCATGTGCTACTGATGAGGTGTGCGAGAACACCGAAGCGTAGGTCTAGCACTGAAAATGGTATACCAGACCTCCAAAGGCTCAAAATATTCTATCAGATTAGTTTTAGGCGTTATTGCTTTTTTCATATAAAACATGTAATACAAATATAAATTCGGAAAACATGTGTTTTCAAGACGGCATAGCAAATTTCTTTACTAAATATCCAGATGCAACTGACAAGTAGCTTGATAATGACATCTAGTTCATATAGTTCTAGTGTGAGTGCGTAGAAATAAGGCCCAATCACTTGAATGAAAGCAAACTGCATAGGTCGTAAGTTGATATCTTCAATTTAACTGATATAGTAATGATAATGTTACGATAACGAATAAAGTTCTGCAGCAGATCCTTGTCCGTTCAGTCAAGTTGGCTGTGTTTCTTCCAAATCTTTCACCAAAGTTGAGGCTACTCCCTTATTGTATTTCGTTAACATGTTCACATAGGAATTCAAAAAATCCGAATATTTTCCCTCTCGAGGTATAATCTTATCCTGGAACAGAAATATCTTCGTATAATCAAAACTACTGGGTTTTCTATTTGGACATAAAGGATAAAAAGATGAAGTCAATCCCTGAGAGATGCGTCAAGCAATCATCTCCCATTTTTAACTTCGTTAGGTGATTTAATGCATATCTGATCCCTTTACAATGACTCGCGGTGGCCTCCCACTATATCAGTTTACTGCTGTCTATCCCGCAGACAAGTTTGAGGCCCATCTGGTACCAATTTACCAACCCCGGAAAGATGTATGGCTTGTTGAGCCAAGAGCGCAAGATCGAACCAATGACCATCTTTGCGAGGCAGAGCACCTCTAACCATTGCGCCATATGCGCTTTGATTGCCACCCCCCCCCCCCCCCCCTATTCCAGATATTTACGCGAAATGGAACAAATATTAAATGAAATGTATCAACGTGATATTAGTAGGCCTCTATAAAATTGGGATGTTTCCTCGCAGATTCAATGACCTTTGAACGCGTGAAATAAATTTGCATAGATTGCAAGAAAAAAGGAAAAATACAGCTGTATGACTTACGTGAACAAATAATTCCAAAACACAGATATGTAAGAATGTGTATTGTATTATGCTTTGCATTCCTTGTAATCTGTGATTTCTAAGATGAATTAGCATGTCCAGCATTTTTACATTGGAATCTTCTTTAACTTTTTACGCGACATAATCAATACCTGAACTTTACTCTTTACTCAGTTTTAGTTTCAGTTTTACTCTTTGGAATGTAAAAACCTCTGCGACTGATTTTAAAGTCACGAGAATAACACCGATTAGCATCGGTAGCTACCAAATTGGAGAAGTTTGAGCTATTATCATACTTGCTACCAAATCCGATGGAACTACTAAGAAATCAAGTCATGAGATGCCTGAGATCAACTGTCAATACGTCTAAGAATTCGTTAATTGAGCGAATTATATCAACAATGTAAGGTAAACTCAAGAGAATTTTCCACCGCGCCTACCTATGAAACAAACAGATGACCAATTCCTGCTGAGCAATGAACAACAATGGGATTGTTTTTGCAAATTTGACGAGCAAATTTTGAGCAGCGTTATAACAGGCTCTGGATCGAGAGGGGCAGAGTGATCTGGCCAATCAGGAAACATAAAGTGATGCACCGTCGTCGAATAAGATACTTTTCTGAAGCATTAAGCATACAAATACATGGTAAACTTAATGTTGAAGAAAACTAGAAGTTATACAAATCACCAAGAAGTTGTCGGCCCAGTCAAGGATCTTTAAAACGTGTGAATGTGGTTGCCAATATGTAGCCTGATTGTTCCATACTTCAGCTTTGTGCAGCAAATAAAGATGATTAAAGTAGCAAGCGAGGGTCAGGAGTTCATAATCAACTTAGAGATATCAGATTCAAATCTAGTCAGGAAGGTTCCGTAGCAATACACCAGTAATCATGGTCGGTACCCAGACAGATCGCGGCAAAAACGGGCATCAAGTCAGCTAAGACAGTAAATATGAAGATTTCGTATGAATTGTGAAGTAACCTTCGCGTTTCCACTCTTTTGAACAGAAATAGCAACACGAGGACAAATGGACACATGCCGCCATCCAATTATGTCGATTAATTTGTGATATATTCCAAGACTAGAGCGCATGTGGCGCAGTGGTTAGAGGTGCTCTGCGTCGCGCACGAGGTCAATGGTTCGATCTCGCGCTCATGGCTCACCAAGTCATCCATCCCTCCGGGGTCGGTAAATTGGTACTAGGCAGGTCTCAGACTTGTCTGGGAGGATAAGCAGCACTGACTCGGTTCAGCGGGAGGCCACCGCGAGTCATTGTAAAGGCCAGATTGCATTCAATCACCTCAAACGAAGTGAAAAATTGAAGTCGAATGCATGGCTCATCCCTCAGGGATTGATCAACGCCGAGAGCTTTATCTTTATCTTTTATATTCCAAGACTAGCAATATGTTCAATCACTTTTGTCATAGAATTCGATGTGGAGTGCTGTACAAAACTTTCGCGCCAGACGGGACTCGAACCCACATCCCACTTTATGCGGGAGCGCGTGCTCTAATCCGTTGCAACTAGCGTTCGCCAATTTTGCACACCGTTCTTTCTTTCAAATGTCGCAGCTTATATTTGAAAGTTCATACCACTGCTGTAAGCGGTTAGATAAAAAAATCATTTCATCATTGATAGTCAATATCTGTCAGCGTGACTGGGTTCAATGTCCGAATGCCGACTACCTGGGCCAGGTTGAAGGCTGGCGGTTGACAGATAAATGCGTTTATAGCGTCGAAAGAGTGGCACGCAAAGTGGGCGTCAGTAGTGCAACGGGTTAGAGCACGCGCTCTTGGATAAAGTAAGATGTGACTTGAATCCCAACAGACGCGGAAGTTTTGCACGTCACTCCACATCAAAGGGTATATTCGAAACTTCATGCCACTGCTAGAAACGGTTAAACAAAAAGGAACTCTTGTCATAGGTTCTGGATTTGATTCTTTCTATTTACAATCGGTAGCTTAACGAATGTAATGTTGTCAGTTTTGGATAGATGATACTAATAATACTATTATTTATCAAGGGAGCTGATAAGGCTTCGCTTCTAAAGATAAGTATACCAGACCAAAGATTTCTTAACTCACTTTTTCTCTTCCACCTTAACACTGTACACTGTGTATTTTACAGTAGAACATGGAAATGACTTGTTCTCATTGAAATACACTCTATACATCCCATATTTTCCGCATTCTTCTGCTGATCTCGGGTAATACAGCGCGCATTTTTCATGGTTTCTTTAAGGAATCTGTTTTCTTACCAAACAAATTCTTTGTATTTGGAATTGACGAGATCCAACCATACTCAAAGAAGTAAAACAGGAAAGCGCAGAAATTTGTGATAAACAGAGAAATCGTGCTTTTAACAATGCAAATGATTACAAAGAGATACCCTGATTCAAGGGACATAACATGACCACCACGCAGCATTGCTCAGTTACAACCATATGCCAGAAATCTTCAATCGTTTCCTGCAAAGGAGCCTGAAAATCGAGTAATTCAAATACCACAAGACTGAATTGATCTTAACTTCCTGTCAGCTTGAGATTTTCGTCAAACATTCATCAAAAACTTGTTTCGCGCCATCATATGACCAATAAACAAACTTTACTTAACATATTTTAGACTATGTTAAAAGGGCATGTTATTAGAGCACGATATCTATGCTCATCGAAAACGTATGTTTGGTGCGGCACACGTGGAACGTGTAAACCATTGAGCTTAAGACATTCATTCTACTGATCGATTTTAAGAATGAAAGAAGCTAAAAAATTGCAGATTAGATAATGACAGCTTCCAAGAGGTGCAATTTAATGGATGTTTCATGGTGTTTAGACACTATACGGTTCATTTGGTCTGCAGCATGTTGCAAAGGCTCATAAGTGGTGCACCTGGACGAGCCCCAGAGCAAAAAAATTCAAAAGGAAATTGAGAGGTTTGCTTGAGAACGTGCCTGAGTGGAAATGTATTTTTGTCCATCCGGCATCGCTATCCAGTTTGCATGAATATAATCATTTTCGGAGAGTCGCTCTTTCAAAATTACACGGTCTTCATCCATACAAATGACATCATCATACCTATGATCTCTTCATACATGCATGAGAATTTGTTAACACAAGAAATAATTGGTTTTTATTATACTGCTGATTATTCTAAATAGAAAATCATATTTTCCCATCTTATTTGCATGAAGGATAAATGGAAATTTTTTTCTTATCACTGTCAGGCTACTTATAGCTCGTGCACAAAAGGAACAGCATGCGCGTTATCGCATCGAACTCTTATGGAGTCGTACAAGCCACCCATTCCTTTGGGATCAGTAAATACTTCACCAAACTTGTTTATGGGAAATTCCTCCAATCGACAAAGCTAACCATTTCCGTTTGGTAAAGAGGCGAGCCGCGATCGACTATTCCATGGAAGGAGAAATTTGACTCAACATTACTCCAACGAAGTTGGGAGAGAGCAAAATCGGCATGCAGCAGCCATGTCAAATCACAAGTATAAAGTCCTTTGTGTGAACTAGATGCGAGGAAACAAATCAAATGAAAAAGTGCAGGGATTTACATCATAAGTAGTATTGGGTCATGTGGAATGTAAAATGACACATATAGTTTATTTAGGGTACCACAGTTTTATCATCATTTATATCTAATTTTTGCATTATTATTGGGTGTGTGACAAGTGCTTTGCGACACGAGCGCGTTCGATAGTTTGATGCCGTGCCCAACGTTCACTATGCCTCTCATTATTCTAGAGAAGGTGAATCGGATACTAAACTTGACTGAGAGGGTGGCGGCAGTGACTTGATAGATTGGTAGGCCACCATAAGGTAATGCAGTGATAGATATGCATCCAATCATTACAAATGATGCTTGATAAAGGAATGCTTGATGCATCCCATAAGGATTGATCATTACCGAGAGCTTCTTTATCCGTTAATATTCACACTGCTACTGTTATTGCTGAGCGCATGTGGCGCAGCGGTTAGAGGTGCCCTGCATCGCACACGAGGTCAATGGTTCCATCTCGCGCTCATGGCTCACCAATCCATTCATCCCTCCGGGGTCGGTAAATTGGTACCAGACAGGTCTCAGACTTGTCTGGGAGGATAAGCAGCACTGACTCGGTTTAGCGGGAGGCCTCCGCGAGTCATTGTAGAGGCCAGATATGCATTCAATCACCTCAAACGAAGTTAAAAATTGAAGTCGAATGCATGGCGCATCTCTCAGGGATTGATCAACGCTGAGAGCTTTATCCTTTTATCCTTTTACTGTTATTGCTACTATTAGATGGTCTCGCAAATTTTGCTTGAGCAGTGGACATCAAATTTATCAAACAGAAGTAGTTGACATTGCATGATTCTAATATCGTTCAAATGCAAATTTTCTTGCGAACATTTTGGCCTACAAGTTGCCTATCATTGTTTTACTTTGAAAAAGTCGTGAGAACAATGTTTCTTTCACTCATTCACAGATGGTGCGTTGGTAATAATGATAGCGAAGCGGCGTGCAACATCAATGGCGTTTAGGGTGATGATACAAGTGCCATGCGTGAATTTCGACGGACAGGCATGAAGTGGTTCACGAAGTTCAAAGCTGGAAAGAGCGGCCTCTTATAGGCATGTTGTTCATAATAAAGTGTTCACAAGAAAATGTGTAGTTGAACATTACCAAAATTATGCAGTTTTGATTACTTCTGTTTGATAAATTTGGCGCTTATTGCTATAATGCCAAAACTCACAATACAACCTAGTAATACCACTGTTATTGTTGAATTACTGACATAATTAATGGTATTTTGTCCAACCCATCATCACATCTGCTGTTAGGACTTCATCACTTCTTCAATTCTATCTGTTTCCTCGCATTCAACCTCCACATCGTTCATCGCACATTTTGCTTCTTTTTTTTTGTTTTTTCGAGGATTCCGTCTTCCCCATAGATGTTTTAGAATGCTGACCAAGAAATTTCCTTGCAGTCTTCGAAATTGACGTATTATGACATTTCTATGTGGATTGCAAGAAAACGTTGTGGAGGTAGTCGAACCATGGAATTTCTTTCTAGTATATTGCTACTCTGACAACTTTACTGCATTTTCACCCGCTTCCCACTTTTCCATATATGAGAAAAAATTTGACTAGCGATGATGAGATAATAATGTTTTAAAGTAGCCACACCTGTTCTTCATCATATTTCGCTTGAAATGTTGAAATGTGTATTGTGACGGACTGTACATCTTATTTTGAATAAACTCTTTTCTTATAGAGGCTGTTGTCTGAAAATTTCATGTACTTCTCGCACTTCTTTTTTTTTTGCTCTAAAAATTCGTAGATACTATCTCACAAACCGCTTTCTTCTCTAAACACTGGCAAAAACAAAAGTCGTTCGTACTGGAGATGTTACAGAAAAAGACAAACCACTTGAAGGAGGAGATTTTGGGCCCAAATCAAGCGATTGTCGGATGTTGGTGGCTTCAGATTTTCCTCAGCTTTTTGTAATGGAGATGTTGCTTTCGGTACACGTTTACTGCTCTCCTTTTTTGGTGCAGTTTTCACTTCCAGTTTATCTTCGTGATCATCTTTAGATGTTTTCACCAAAGATGCTTCTTCCACTGCAGTACTGCGTTTTCTTCTCCTATGTACTGTACGAGACAAAAGTGTTCTACTCTTTTTGATTCTTGCAGTGAAAAGTTCTCGAAGATCGTGAGGGCCCTCGTCTTTTTCCTGAAATCGACTCCCATCATTAATCACGTATATATGCAAAAAAGGGCGCATGTAGCGTAGTGGTTTGAAGGCGCTTTGCGACACGTGATCGCTCAATCAATGACCAATAGTTTGATTACGTGTTTTCTGTTAACCAAGCCCTTCATCCTCCCGAGGTTGGTGAAATAATACCAGACTGTCTGGGTGGATAACAGTATTACTTTGATAAATCGTTTTGAGGCAGGTCACCGAGGATTGTTGTAATAGTCAACCATGCATTCATACACCACAAAAGAAGATGAATTTCGAAGACAACTTCATGGCGCACTCTCCAGGAACTAATCATCGCCGAGAGCTTTACCGTCATTAATACAAGCATGAGTACGCGCATACGTTTTTACATGGATGGTTCATGTACGAATACAAAAGCGCTGCGATTAGACGTGACAAAAACACATGCTTGCAGGTCTTGACTCTTCCAGAGCCATCAGGCTTCCATGCAACCCGGTTTTGGCAGACTGGTGCAGGACTTCACGAGAAGGCAAGCTCCACCTATCACCAGGATGTAAGTAGGGCCAAGCATCAAGCAAAATTCACTGAATCGGTATGTAAAGATAATTGTATACCCGTCTCCACTCATCATAAGGTTTAATACCTTGGTGAATGATGCATAATGGATGTTGGGTCAACTAATAGCCTGGCTAAAATACTGATAAAATTGATTCACGCAGTGAATCAAAGCTTTATACGCACTCGCTAATTGAAATCGTATAGATCTATTAAGATTTCGAATTGTTCTTTCTCACGCAATTAGCACTTTTTTTCTGAAATGAGCCGCCAATTTCATCCACAAACGACAATGTGCAGTTTTTCTCAGCTGTATTAGCATTTTATTCCGTTAGCAACCTAATAATATGACAAGTTACCGATAAACGCCATTCTTTGCCGTCACGACTGAAGGTGGTCGATAAGGAAGCCTGTTTTATAGTCTTTGACAAGATGCTAGCTAAAAGTATCTGCAGCGTGTTGAGCTGTTGCATAACACTACTGTTAGATAGAAAGGCTTTGAGACATAAGTCGAACTTATTCACAGCTTGAAGAGCACCGCTGGATCAACAAAACTTCTATGGACATCTTCCCCAGACGAAGAACATTTTCAGCCGCAAAAGTGTTCAGAGGTAGATGGGCATAAACACCAAATATACACATATCATAGCTCCCTAATGCTTTTTGTTGGAAGATCTTCTAAGCCGTGGGTGCATTCCAACTACCATAAAAGTTGCATAAATTTGTAAGCATTTGATGAATAAGACGCTCGTACTAAAGACCTGATAATGAACGAAGGACCACTTGTGTACTGCACAGTGCCTCTAACTTTGACCGTGCCTTTAACTCACTTCAGTCTTTGTTGGGGCCGTTTCTGTATTCGTTGTTGTCTGGCCCATATTATCCGGCTTGTTATCTGAATTAAGTGTTATTGCAGCGATATATTACGCAAGAAAAATTTCACCTCATTCAACATTGTATCACATCAGATACCTTTTTCTTATGGACCTGTAGCCGAGTGGCTAGTGATGCTCTCGGCGCGTCTTGACGCGGAGTTAATCCTTCTTTCCTCCTCAATACTTCCGTATTCGATAGCAAATATTCTACGAAACGTTTAATCTAATTATCTTCGAGATACAAGAAGACGTGAGTGTTCGACCAGTTCCTCACCACATCCGTGAAGAAGATGAATTACTCAGACGAGCGAGAAGACGAATCGAATGCTGAAAGCCGAGGACCCGCACATTAGGAAAAGTTCTGCGTTTTGGGTCAAATGAAATGATGCTCCAGATTGAAGAAAACGTTCCTTGACACAGGCGAAAATTTCAAATTTCATGCTTATTTTACACAGCATGAGTTATTGTGAATTCATGGGATTATATCATAATTATTTCCACGAGAAACTCCCATGGCAACGCTTGTTATACTGCGTCAAATTCTAAATCACTCTTCTGAAATCAAATGATGACGATGGGCAAAATTAAGCTTCAAGTTTTGATACGATCTTGCTGGAAGCGATAACTTTTGACAAGAGGTGCTGCAAAGGAGATCTGCGTTGCGGAAAGTGAAGGAGTTTGTGAGCCATCTGTGAGAGCACAAGGAAAACTGCCACGCATTCGTTCGCTTTCGATTCTTTGAAACCGCGCGCTGATTCAGCAAGACAGTGCCAGACTTCACACTGCAAAGAAGTCTAGAGAAAGTTCGATGAACTGGGGAGGAGGTCTTACCGCATCCAACCTGCAGTTTAGATGCTGCGCCGTGCAATGAGGTCTTTTCCGCTCAATCGAAAATTTCCTTGCGTTAACGCCGATCCGAGACATTCGATCATGTTGAAGAAGCATGTCAGGAGTTTTTTGATTCAAAGCCCAAGTTATGTCACATTCGAGCAGATCCGATAGCTTGCAGAACTGGCACAAGATCGCGAATAATGATGGTTTTTATTATCAACGATTACTACTCTTGTTTTTCATTGAATTTATTCATAACTTTGAATTTTTAGCGGATGTTAATGAACTTGTCACTCGACCCTATTGAACAAATCTACATATCCAGTTTACTAAATAGATGTGGTTTCGCTTCAAGTACTACCATGTTATCTGAATTCAGAAAAAATTGAAAAGTGACATTTTGTGGGAATTTCAATGAGTGAGGAGAAGCAATAAAAATAAACTTAATTAACCTGGAGGAGCACCTGTGTTTGAATCTTTCTTCTCATCTTCTTTCTTGTGACTTTCCTATAAGTAATTATTTCACTGGCATTGTAGGTGCTATTCATTTAACTAAGACAAAAAAAGCGAATAGACTTGTAGTTATATTTTGTGCGTGAAGATTTTATACGCTATGAAGATAATGATCTCTTATCATTGCTTCTCTCCAGATTTGTATTTGTGTTCAAGAATCGGTCGCAGCTACGACACCAGTTATGTTTCGATGTGCTTTCCCAATCACTATATATCACTATTCTGCTAATCAGCATTCTGCTTCAATAGCTGAGATGATCGACAGATTTACGTGTCACGTCTACTGCGAGTGTATGTTTAGTCATTTCTGAACACTTAGTAGCTTGGTACTTGCACAGAAAATGTAATATAGTGAAAATCTATCCTTTTGCACTTCAAATATTGCTGCACAGGATCTGCCAAAAAAGTAAAATTGACATTTAAGCCGTGGTACTTCATTCTACAACTTTTTGTACAACTGAATTGATATGTGAGCGACGCGTTTTGGGTCCGCTTTCCCTTGCTTAGGTGAGCAAAAACTTGTTGAATTGTTCACTTTGATTGTTGAGTACCATAAAGATAATTAGCTCATTAGTGTGAATGTGCAAATAAGCACTCGGCGAAGTTAATCGAAATTGAACATTGCAATAGAATTTCGACCAATTTTTCATACCAGATATTGGTTACTATGCCAACGAAGGACGTACCAACCTCGAAAAGGCTTGAAACATTTCCGCAGATTATACTGAATTTTCGTAGCGAAGTTTGAAAAAAACAGTCCGTTAGAAGGTAATGTCTCCATGCATAATAGTATCATAAATTATCGACTAGAAAACGATAAAAGTCACAATTTTGAGTGAGTTTGACGGAGAAACGTTACCCCGCCCTTGTTATCAGTTGGTGTGACTAATGCGATGTCTGGCTCTGATGAGGCGGGTGATACTGCCGTAAAGTACGTAAACCAATGACGTACAACCTCGAAAATGCTTAAGACATTCTCGCAAATTACCTAGTATTCTCGCCCATAACTACAATATCGCTTTTGAACAGCACAAAGAACCAGGATTTCTAGCAATTTGTGGGATGGTGTTCAAAGATTCCGCAGATGAAAGATATGACGCCCAGCGAATTCCTAGAGCGAGGAAGGCCCAGTGGGCTACTCTTGCACGCGATAGGGAAAAATGGAAGTGTTGCTGGTACCCTCCGGAGTCACTCTCGATCAACGGGACGACAGGTACAGGTGATTTTAATTTTCCATCACTAAGCACGACAAGACCTACTCAAATCGACTTTAATTGAATAGTCAATGGAACATAGAATTTGCTAAAAATTAGAATACACGCAACTACATGGATGTTTTTGCATAATCGCATATGGAGCTGTACAGTAATAACACGACGAGTCTGGAAAGCTTGCTTTCACTCACCGACGTCATGTGGTCCTATGCGGCTGCATACACCAGAATTAAACTGATGCACACTCACAACCCCTTTTATACTCATTTTCTTGAAGAAAAACAAACGAATCTAATCTAACTCAGACACTATCAAGACTTTATCAAAACTGATTTCGTAACGAGCATTTAATGGTTTTAGACAGAAGTGATAAAGGCTTGTCGATCGAGTTAAACTGGTGCAAAAGTGATAGCGATTTCAAATCATCATAGTTAAGCTAAATTAGATATTTATAAATGAAATAGAAACTGCCATAATCAAAAGATATATGCCAAAAAATGCGTTTGTCTATTCCTGTAGCTCGAAAATCGGTGTCTCGAAACTGAACGAACTCTTGGGCAAACATTTTCTGCATCCTGCTTCTTGTGGAAGCGTTTTCCTGGAGGAAGTTGTCGCGATTGTTGGAGAATTGATAGGCGATGGGCGTGGGGTACAGCATATGCAGGACGAAGGAAGACTTTATACCCCAGTTTGTTTAATTTTTGAAGCTTTCGTTGCACGACGTGCGACTGTTGGCTGGATCTAATTATACCGCAATCACCTAGACATGAACCATCTTCACCTTTCCAGTTTGCTTCAAATAGTGAACGACGGAATGGTCAAATATAAGTTCCTCTGCAACATCTCGCTTAGTTTTAAGAGGGTCAGCTTCGATGTTTGTTTTTAATAGTCGATGTCAATTTCCCATAACAGATCACTACGTTGCTCATCCTTCGAACACTCGCCTCCTTTACGGAACTCCTTGTACCACCACACTGTACGTTTGTTAGCAGTTCCTTAACTAAATGCGTTGTTGATGCTACGAATCTGCTGCTTTACGGCAAGTTTCAAACTCACGGTCTGAAGTCACTTTTACTTTCGCACCAATCAAAATCCTATCGATACTTGAAAATAAGTACAAAATAAATATCAGGTAAAATATCATTAGCTGAGCAAGAAAACTTGGTATGTAAGGATTTATCCCATATCAAACGACACTTCAACAATACACAAACCGCCGTTACTTTTGCATCAACTTAGTATTTCAACTATTGGAAAATAATATTGATCGACCACAATAACTTGCGATTGCGACAAGTTGTGTGTGGGTGTGAGTGATATATATATATATATATATATATATATATATGCATATATACACATATATATAAATATGCATACATATATATATATATGTATATATCCTCACCTGCATGTACCTAACTACATTTATGTATTTTCGTATGCTTTGATATGGCTTTGTAGGTATGTCTATCTTCCTAAATGTGTATGTAGGCCTGTGTGTATAAGGGTGCATCTTGAGAGCTTTCACATCGACGTGATCGTGCTTCTACTTTGAACTTCATTTAGCGTTTATCTGATCTTCGAACTCATCGATTGATGTGTTTGCCTTCTGTTGAATTCCAGTGGATCCTCAAAGGTAGCTTAAACAGTGTTTGTACAGTTATCGTCACATTAGTCATTGTTATACGGCAAACTTTTCTATTGAGTTGTCCTCACGATTGACCACAGGTATGCTAGAAATAATTCAGTAAATCAGGAAAGGTTTATTTGCTCTCGAATTATGAACAAGGGCGAGTCCCTTACAAGCATAGAACGATGACTATAAGTGTTCTTCTCGCTCATAGTATATCGACACAAAAACCTTTCATTGTCACAGTGTAAATGTACATGTGACTGAGTGATCACACGATGTGCAGCAGGGGCTAATAGAATGAACCTTATCACTTATTTTTCATTTACCTAAGACGCCGTCATAATCCAAGCTAAGGCGATCCCACGTGGATTGAATAAGAACGCGCTGGTCTAGAGACTCGAACTAAAGCCTAGCTTTCTGGTGGTCTGCATCAATGACCATTCTACTACAATCCCTCTTTTTATAATACCTTTGGTACGCAATATTTTGGTGATAACGAGACATCGTTGCTCTGCCTATTGCATAGTTGACGCCTATCGATTTGTAGGAATAGACAAAGATTTTTATTGAAACGACGATAAACGCAAATTTTGGTTCATAGAGTGCATAGATTTTCATATAAATACCAATGTATCCGAAGCGATATTTCGGCAAACTAAGCGAGCAAAATTTCGAATTCGAAACTTCCAGGTCGAGGGTGTTTTCTTTGTGTTTTTATCGCAAAGTGGTCTCGTCTTCATAGATTCGTAGTAAAGACGTTGCAGTATAGCATTAGAAGCATCTATAGCTGTGGCAGTCTCGTGCAACACTCCACGGTGCTCAGCCTAAATTCTTTCTATTTTGACTGCCACTTGCAGTGGTATGATGTTCATAGTATACCCAATATGTGGAGTACTGTGCAAAAACGTTTGCGTCAGCCGGGATTTGAACCTAGATCTCACTCTTTCCGAGAGCGTATGCTAACCATTGCACTACCGACGCTCGTTTTGCACAGCACTCTTATCATACGCTCCCGGAAAGAGTGAGATCTGGTTGAAATCCCGGCTGACGCAAACGTTTTTGCACAGTACTCCACATATTGGGTATAATACTCCACGGTGCGTCCACTTGAAGAGTGTTGATTAGTTCATTTCTTTCTGTGCACCCTAAAAAAAGCCTTTCTCTGTTCTTCAATGAAGTATAACTCCTCTGATGCAAAACCGATACTATATTGCAATCCGCTTCTTTTTTGACCACCGCTCTTCACTTCAGAGTGAAGTCCTTTGAACGACAAGGATGCCATATGCCGTACGAGGAAGATCTCCCGTAAATAAAGCGCAGCATGCAAGAAGGATAATAGATCTGCCTTGAAAGGGTCGACGTGCAATGAACGCAACGAAACACTGTGCCATAAGCAAGGTTTCTACATGGAGGTAGTTCAATGCAAATACACGATGCGCGAAAAGTTCTGATAATTTTGTCTTTTGCTAATTTTGACATTGATATGCTTTTTGATTAATTTTTATAATTTTAGTTGAATTCTTTAATTTGCTACAGATTGTGCTTTGTTTATTTGCCT
Organism: Parelaphostrongylus tenuis; assembly: GCA_019055375.1. Classification (NCBI taxonomy): domain Eukaryota; kingdom Metazoa; phylum Nematoda; class Chromadorea; order Rhabditida; family Metastrongylidae; genus Parelaphostrongylus; species Parelaphostrongylus tenuis. The sequence continues at coordinate 18,936 of JAHQIW010006332.1, forward strand.
ATTTTCAGTTGTGCTTAAGTTATGGGTCCTAAAATGAACGTTTCGCAGTAGTTGAGCTGCGCAAGACGGCAATGAATATGGCTGACATTGTTAAGTTAACTGATTTCAAACTGACAAGTGTCTGTATAGCCGTGAAATGCCTCAAATAGACTGCAAGGGTTGAGGACCACACTTGAGAAGGTCGTCCACCACCTTATTTATTTCGGAGTATTTCTTATTTCTACAAGTATAAGACCCGTGTAAAATACTGGCTGAGCGAATCTCCTTGCAATCTCGAGGACAGCCTGGTTGTGGCGTTCCATAAGGAATTCGTTGTTGACTATCGAAAAGTGTTAGAGAAGGAGAGTGGAGATCGGTCTTACGCTCACCGCGAAGAGCATCACAACCACTCGGCCACTGCACCTCCTTATATTATACATCGCTGACGTATATGCATATATTATACCCAACTTCATTTAACGATTATTTATAAGCACTGCAGGAGAAGATTTTGTGCACCAACACTGACCATAGCAAAATGCGTAATTTTCAAAGACGATACTCCGTCATCGATGTGTTAACGAAGCTCTGAGAAGGTGGAAGCATGCAAACGTTAACCGAACAAATATTCTTGTATCAGCCTCGTGTGACCTCAATGACTAAGAAAAAGACGCTATTTTCTGCATTAAATTTTGAAGTCTCTCTTTCTGTTTCAAGCTTTCGAACATTCGCCGTCTTCAATTTCAAATGCACGGAATAAAAGTTTCACAGGTAATCTCGTACTGATGCTTGCTTCTACGGTGTTATTTGCTAAGGCTGTTGACTGTTACGTATCTAGCCACAATGCTGATTGATTTGTGCTTTGTTTTGCATGACATTCAGAGCTCATTTCCATGTCAATTTTATGTTTTTCTTAATATTCTCCGGTTTTTTGCTGTTAAAACGACTCGCAGTAGTGATTGTGAGAGGATGAATTATTCATGACTCGATGATTGAATGCTTACTGCATCCAACCACGGTTTCATCAGCTTTTCTGGTGAATTTTTGTGACGTGAGAAGTGTAGGTCTATTTTCATTTTTTTCCCATACACCCGCGTCATTTTGTTCTTACGATTGATAACAGCGCTTATAAAGGAATGAACTAACGGTCAAAACAATGCAACACCTTCAAGAAATTTCTCTTGTCTTCTATGCTAAGAGTGTCCTGTATTGTGCAATTCAGTGAAGTTCTAAAATGAGGTTTCAAAAAACAATACAAAAAAAGGCGAGGATCAGTAAGTTGATGCAAAGCACTACTCTATTTCATCATTCACCGATAATCTCGGCATCATTTACATCAATAGCTTTTTCTCTCTAGTGCATCACTTCAATGTATATCTATGGATAGTATAGATACCATATTATTTTTTGCAGCATTAGTCACTTCTTCATTAGCTCTCTGCAGACGCTACTAAGAACATTTATGACCGCATATATAATGACAGTAAACGGAACATAGGGGTGGAAAAGATAGAGGAATGAAAGCTCAAACATAGCATAAGAAGATAGGCAGAAGCCGCGGAAAGGAAGGAAAGCGACTAAGAAACGAATGCTTCATTTATGGACTCTGATTACTGTAACAATGTATTATAACATCATGATTGGTCTCCTAAGAGCGCATGTGGCGAAGTGTTTAGTGGTGCTCTGCGTCGCTTCAAGTGTTCAGTGAGATCAATGGTTCGATCTCGCGCTCATGGCACACCAACCTCCGGGGTCGGTAAATTGGTACCAGACTGGTCTCATACTTGTTTAAGAAGATAAGCAGCACTGGCCTGGTTCAGCGTTAGACCCCCGCGAGTCATTGCAAAGGCCAGCATTTGATCACCTCAAACGAAGTTAAAAATTGAAGATGGATGCATGGCGCATTCTTCAGGGATTGATCAACGCCGAGAGCTTTTTCCTTTTATCCTTTAAGTGGTTGCCAAAGGGACGAATACTTACGATCATAGAGAACCTGTGACGAAAATAACAATCAAATCTCACGTGACAGCGGAGAACATGAAATAATTCGCCACTGTTCTAATAGATCTTTTTCCATATCTCAGAAATGCACATATATATCTGCCACGCTACCAGAGGTTAGCACTTGAATTTAAATGGAATTTAAAGTTGACAAAATATGAGATTACAAATTTGCTGCAAAATTAGTGCGATGTGCGCAAGGTTCATTGGTGGAGGAAGTTCTTCCCAGGACCGTTCCGATGTTGACCATGCAAAATGTAGTTCATACTGCAAGAAGTTGAATCTTCAAAAATCAGGATTAACTGCAGTAATTCGTCGGAACTGCATATTGTGCATGATTGTGATTTAGCATTATGAACTCAATGAAAGAAGGGATCATTGATTATCGTCACAGAATTTACCTCGTAGGTGCGTTTTATATCCCATTCTAGGCAAGCACTATGAATTCTGTCTACTATTTGAACACGAATTCTATGGAACGGCACTAATTTCTTCGAAGATTGTAGCTGCGCTGCTAACTGCATAGAATATATCGTGCTCAATAAACATTGTTCAGTGAATATTCTAGAGTTTCAGCGAAATAAGAATATGAGTCAAGAATACGTATTTCCTCTAAACACTTATTTCAAAATCAGATTTATTCACTTTATCAAAGCGAACTCGTCCGATGGGTTATAAATACCCCATAAAAAGCCTATTCGAAATGGTGCACATCATAAAACAAAGCTTTTGAGTTAAACGTGTCAACACTGGCCATAAAGATACCATACATTTATTTCGAGAGTTTCATTATTATTATTTGAGCCGAAATGTCATGTGGTCTGGTAGTGGGCTCTTGTACAGCCCGATACACGTGTTTCGACCTTACAGTCTCGTCAGTCGGGCAGAACCCGTCGTCTCTCAGTCTTTTCTAGACAGTCCTCTGTGGGTGCTCCAAGTTCCCACATTAAGAGCTAGCGAAGGCGAACGATTTACACTCTAAGAAGTGGAATCATCACCGAACATACAGTGTTTTACACTCGATTGCTCTTTGGCTGGTTTTTTATATATCATACACTTATTTCCTCATTAAATAATAATTATGAGATATATTGAAATTTGAGCGTGATCTTAATAAAACACTCGAAATAAACGTATAATATTATAAAAATACCAGCCAAAGAGCAATCGAGAGTAAAACACTGTATGTTCGGTGATAATTTCACTTCACTTGCAGTGTAAATCGTTTGCCTTCGCTACCTCTTTATAGGGAGAGTAGGAACTCCCGAGAGGATTGGCTAAAAGAAGGCTGAAAGACGGCGGGTTTTGCTCGACTGACGGGACTGTAAGGTCGAAACAAGTGTATCGGGCTGTATAAGAGCCCATTATCAGCCCACATGACATGTTGGCTCAAATAATAATTATAAGACATGAAAATATCGTTATAAGGCGATGATATTTTGATTGCAAAGTCCTTGTATAACCAACGAAAATTCCTATGTACTGATGAAGACACCTTGGCTGCTCAGAGTTCTAATGAGTGTCCTGTTGAGACTAAATGAGAGACCTTCTTTGAATCGATGAAAGTGGACACGGCGCTTTTTTGCATTCTCTCGATACTTTGACGTGTCCTATTATCGTGGGAAAATAAGCTACTGCACTGAATTCTTCTAAAAACTCTGCCCGCTAAATATTAGGATTGAAAGAGGATTAGAAAAAGAACCAGCGACGTTATCTGTCCGGGTCTGCCATGGCGACTTGCTAATCGTCATCTATGGCAACTTACAATTCCAGAAGCTCCACTCACAACAGTGGACGTAGGAGTTCTAGTGACTGGATCATGCTTGAACTTGCGCACCATAAGAAGAGAAACCACAATCTAGGAATTCACAGGTTCCCCAATTCAGTGTCGCTGTTTTTTCGAAATTCTACATGGAATCAAACCATCACGTGCTTTTCGCAGCATTTCAAATTTGAGACAAGTAGAGAAAGCCTGTAGGTTCAAAACAACGAAACATGACCTGGGATTTATTCAAGTTCTTAAACTCTCTTAGAGTGATACTGTTAATAACAATATCGACGATGAATACGACCGCATCATGCAATACCTTAATTCTGAAGCTATAAAAAGTGAGAGTTCACAAGTAACGAAGTGATGTTTGTCTCCAGAGACACGGAATCTGATCCGCCAACGTGGATTTGCACCATGCGCGAGAAATCGACAACGCGCCTTAGAACTTGCAAAGCGCTACGGGGAAGCGATTAAAATATATTTCAGAGAGAGGAAAGAAGCTGTTATCGGCGAGGCAGGAAAATCTGGAAAGAGTATTTACAAAGTCCATCGGAGTTTCACCATTTACATTTCCAAGACCACTACGCCATGAAGCTCATTCGAGACAGTTACATGCTCAGGAAGGCAACGAAAAGATTGATTAGCGCTTATTGCTCGAAACAATGGCCATGTGTGGCACAGGGGCCGGAGGTGCTCCGCAACACGGAGTAGATTTCAATGAATGGCCGATAGTTCGATCCTGCGTTCACGTTCACCAAACTTGCCATTCCTGTGTGGCAGTAATTTGATGTCACACTTGTTGGCAAAAAGAGCAGATTAGTGGGCCACCGTGAGTCATTCCAAAGGCCATAAATGCATTCAATCACCTCAGACGATGTTAGATGAAGGCGAATGCATGGTGCATCGCCCAGGGATTGATAAGCCAGTAGTGTTTATCTTTATTGGTCAGATCTTTTTGAGAACCACGTTCTCTTTTCCTTAACTAAGATAAAGGAGGATGAATGTGTCGTTCACCGCTTCTTTCATGCAAAATTCGACGTGTTACCGTTGATGAAGAATCAACAAAGCTTCACAAGTGCAAAAGACCTAGACACCTAAAGAACTTATCACTATACGTTGGCACAACTTTACACGTTACCTGTCAGAGAGAGCTCTGGTCAACATGACCACGTTTTGTTCAAAAAGAGAGATCACTAATTTGACAACTGTTGCTCAATCTACTTTGTCTTTGTTGTTTGTAAAAAGTTCTCGAATAATCTTAAATAGTTTCGGGAGAACACTTGGCAAAGGCGAGCCACACGAGCAAGCAGGGTTCAAAAGAAGTTGGTACAATAGACCACATTATCAAAATTCACCGTGCTTGTAGAAAGGCAGTTCAGTGGATATATTGAGTTGTTCGATTGCTCAGAGCAAGCGGGACGGAGCGATTCCAAAAGCCTAGAATCAACCTTCAGCCACTCATACACATTTCATCTAGGGTGGGTTTTTGGTCAGCACGGAACAAAATTAAAGTGAACGATAAAGGCACCAGGATAAGATTAGAAATTACTCTTTCATCAATAGTTCACTTGCAAAATGTGCAAAATAGGGTCATTTGTGCTACGTTCTTGTTCAAGCACTTACACTAAACAATCCAATATGCATCGAAAGTTCAATCGCCTTTCGATGCATAACCGTAGACTTACGAAAACTTAGTGCATGAGGATATAAGATCAGAAATTACAAGTTGATGATCCACACCCGAGAAAGAGTAGGCAGCATCAGAACGCATTCGGACGCTCTCTAAAGCGCTGCTCATGCACTGTAATTGGAAAGGATTCTACGAGTTTTGCAAACTCTTTTCTTTTCCGCTTCTGAATTTGCAGTCGCTGCTGCTTCTCTTCTTTAATAAGCTTTCTATAACCCTTGGTGAACGTGCGCCGCGTTCAGACGGCTATAAACTGGGCGCCTTTCGAATTCAATTTCAAGTTAATTAAAATTAAAAAAAAAAGCATTGTTGTCAATAAATGATGGAGTAACAATGAGGAGACTTTTGTATGAATAGTTTTCGTAAAGTCAGAGTCAATGTTTCCAAAAGAATGTGTTCAAACTGTTTCTAATTCCACTAAGCTTTTTGAGAAGTATAAATGTAACACAATGAAGTGCTACACACACAACTCCCGATGGTTCATCCCATGTCGTAATATAAACACACAAGTATGGCTCCTGCCATAAAGCACAACAACGATCGTGTCGTCCGAATTCCATATCGTTAACTCATTCTGTCCAATAGAATCACAGCGTTGCATTGGAATTAGCTGATTTATTAATTAGGTTACTTCCGAAACGGCAAACTATTTCCTTCCTCTTTTTTCTTTCCTTTCCTTTCTTTTCCTTCTTTTTATTTCCTTTCCGTTCTATTCTTTGGTCCATAAACTGGGAACGTACTTAAAGCAGCTCAAAGAGCTTCAGTACCTGGGAAGGAAAAGAGGATTAGCGAAGTGGTTAGTGACACGGTGTATCAGGAAGCGAAAATGATATCAATGATATCATTCAATGAGTTACTTAGCAAAAACGCCTCAACTCGGGTATTTCGAAGATTGCAAGGAAAAGTTTTGATTAGCAAGCAGAAGAAACGTGAGAAATAATCAGCATTTTTAGTGAAAATGGAAATGGCGGAAACGAATCGTATGCCATAAATGCTGAGATTCTCACAGTAGTGACGACTGGACGTGTAAAAAAATTCGATCACGGAATCCTTTTATACTGATCGTGCGTGGGGGAATTGACCAAAATAACAGTGAGAAGCTGAGATGTCGCGAAATTTGCCTTAATAGGTTAAAAATACATGCAAAAGTTTTTAACCCTCTACTTTGCGACTTTTCAATAGTTTTTTAATGTTAATGTAATTCCAAGAAGTTGAGTGATATGCAAAACACTGAACATCAGGCGTTCCACCCACACGGGACATGCGTGCTACCAGTGCATCATCGATACCACCTCTCTTCCTTCCATGTAACCTATCGTAGTCATCAGCAACCAACCTCCGAAGGGTTCTGTTTGGTTGGCACATATTGGCGCTAAAGCCAGTTACGGTGACAGCGATTGGGTAATTATTTCAAAATTTTTATTTCAATGCTCCTAGTAGTAGTATAATGTTCTCCAAGCTGCTGCACCTCTCAAGCTTAATTCGAATAGACCGTAGGTAACAGCTACGATAATTCATATCGAACAAGAAGTGGAGGCAGAGAGGTGGCAGCGATTTCCTTGCAATCTTCGAAGTAGCGAGTTGAGGCGTTTTCCTAAGTCGTTCGATGACTGATATCATTTTTGCTTCTTGACACACCTCATTACTAACCACTTCTCTGAACCGCCCTCAACACCACAGGTATTGAAGCTCATTGAGCTGTTTCTAGTATTTTCCCAATCTGTGAACCGAATAACAAAACGACGAAAAGGGAAATCATTCGCCATTTCAAAACTGACTACTGATTACTAAGCCAGTACTTATTTTAATGCAACGCTGTGATTCGATGGAGCAGAATGGTTTAACAATATAGAATCCGGACGATGCGATCGTAGTTGTGTTTCACGGCAACAGTCATTCTCAAGCACGTTTAAGTTACGATAAAGCATGACTATTGAGAGTTTTCGTGTGTGTAGCACTTCATTGTGCTACATTTATACTTCACAATACCCTTAGTGGATAAAGCTAAAAGGATAAAGATTTCGGCGTTGGTCAATCCCTGAGGGATGCGCCATGCATCGTCTTAAATTTTTCACACCATTTTGAGGTGATTGAATGCATATCTGGCCTTTACAATCACTCGCGCTGACCTCCCGATGTACCGAGTCAGTGCTGCTCATCCTCCCAGACAAGTCTGAGACCAGTCCGGTACCAATCTATCGATTCCGGAGGGATGGATGGCTTGGTGAGCGATGAGCGCAAGATCGAACCATTGACCTCGTGTGCGGCACAGAGCATCTCTAACCACTGCGCAATTTTAACACATTTGTTAGATGTCAACCGTATACGTATTGATCGCGGACGTCAACGTTTGGTGAGAGTAGTATGAACCACATATGACTCCCTATCTTCAGGTTGTGGAAATATTTTTCCACGTCTTAAAAGTGTTTTGCTTTTCATTCAGGATGAATATATTGCGACAAATATAAAATTACTTCAAAACAGTGAAATGTCATAACTAAAATTAAGCACATCAGACACTGTGAAACCGAAAGAAGTCTGCTGCTAAGGTCTGTAACTTACCAGCATGTTCTATCTGAAGCGCTATTTGTGGAATAGATTTTCTAATGACAGACTGGCACCAGTCTCATCTATATCTTGGATTGAACGTAACTCAGTAAATCTTTCATTGTTATTTTGCCATTTAACGCACCCCGTCTATAATACATATCTATTATACGTCTCAGCTATTCTTCCATTCGATTCGCTTCCTCGCATCCATTATCAACCGAAGCTACCGGACTTTTTTTGCGTATAGCTTTTTTAGCTGACTGAGAACGGGAACGGATGTCGTTTTTGTTATGAATGTCGTTTGAGCAGTCGTCGAGTCGATTCCATTTGGTCTGTTGGGATGACCGAGCTACGGCATTCTCACCTGGATTGCAGAGCATGGACTTTTGGCAAGTTTGGTGCCAATTTCGCTACGCAGTGGGATGAGGGTCCTAGCGAAGCAAGCGTGAGGTCGAATCGAGCGTGGTCGTAACACATCACTACAGCGCCAGGTCCCCTCTTAATGATACGCATGATGCTTAACCCTTTCGAGGCGGCCGGTGAGAACGCTGTGGGCAGCGCGCTTCAAAAAAGGCGCTCAATTGTAGCTATTTGATTAATGTTTTTCTTTTCCGGTCTAAGAAAATTCCCAAGCTTTCTCTGCTCTCTGATCTGTAATAATTTGTAAGTTATTCTTTCACTTGATATTACATGCTTTCCTATAAATCCTCGCATGCTTTGTGCATATATAAATCTTATAAGTGAAGAAAAAGCTCTCTTTTACTACCAAATAACTCTGCTTTTAGTATCTAGGCAGTTATAATAAGTTGTACAAAAGATTTTATGATATAAATCAACTACTTTGTTATTTAATTAGAATATTTGGAAGTAAACATAATACCTTTATATAAACTGTTTTTTCAAAACCTCGAGAAGAACATTCAATATGCATATTATCTGAAAATGTTTCTAGCCTTTTCCGAAGTTTCTACGTTGCATTTTGCTTCTAGCCTACTTACGTCTCTCCACTGTCGCCATATCAGAGCCACTAATTCCCATGATAGAGATGGGAGTCAAAGAATATTACGCTGACACCAAGTGAAATTGTGCTTCCTAGCGTAATTACAGTCGAACTTTGCTGCTTATACGAGCAATTTATATTGCCTTTTAATTGATTGCTTTTTGAATTTTTGACAACATGTTTTTGGAAAATCTCGTAAACGTAGCGATTTTCAGTCCAATAAGTAAACGCACTCTAGCCACGAATAAAATGCAGCGTGACAGCCTCGAAAAACTAAGAACTCTTTTACTTTAGATTATTTATATAGACTTTGCTCAAAACAGTAACAGTCTGATTTTCTGATAACATTCTTTGAGCTTTTTTGAGGTCTACTATGGCACTTATACAGTGCTAGACACGTGTTTCGCCATCACAGGCTCATCAGTAGCATGATGCCTTTCGGTGACTGATTTTCTATATGCGGTGATCCGAATAATTCGGCGTTGATTTCTTCGTAAGTAAGAGTTATGTTCTCTTGCAAGTGATTGGGTGACCAACAGGCACCATGCTACTGATGTGCTTATAATGGCAAAACATCTGTTTAGCAGTGTATAAGTGCTGCACCAATCTTCGAAAAAGGCTAGAAAAATATGATCAAATTATTACCAAAAACATTCTTAAAGACTATATATAATTAACATAATAGCCGAAAATTAGAGAATAATGAATACTTTGTCAAAAAAGACACTGCATGCTGTATGCCATGCCAAATCATTAAAAATTCCAACAATTTTCCGATATTAGTATATTTCAGAAATTAAGAGCTTCATAAAAATGTGGAAAAGACTTTGGTAAGCCGCATTATTTTTGAAAATATTTTCATTATCCAATTATTTTATATTGTGAGCGTTAATTATCGTGGCGACTGATTCACTTAGGTGCCCTATACAATCTTTTATTTAGCATGACACACTGAGGGCAAATTCCACATTTTGTTCCTTTCCCAATTCTACAACTAACTCAATGAGACCACGTAGGTGGTTACGGCAACCCATCAATACTTCAGAGACCTCTTGGTCCGTCACCTGCTCTGCATGTAGTTTCTCCGCCACCTTTACTAGGATGACTTATGTAAAAACGGTGAAAATTTTTACAGACTGTTAAAAGGGTGTTAGTCTCAGAATTTGTGAGGAAAGCGTGCCTAAATTAATAATTTAAGTGAAGAATCTTATTATGCGCAGACAAAAGCTGTTAAATTGTGCTCAACCGCTTCCTGGCGAACAGTGACGATGAAGAGGTTGGTGGAGATGTCTATGATATCATGGAAAAACAATGTACCTGTCATAGATTTCAGCTCTGAAGACAGTGACTCAGACGTTAAGAACAATATAGTCGGAAAGATGAAGAGATAGTGAGTAAGTGCACAAAAAAGGTGAGCCACTCATAACCCTTTTCTTTGATGACGATGGTAAGGTGCTAAAGGAGACAAATGTGGAGGGAACCAGTCGGCTTCAATAACTCTATTCTTAAGACATTACGAATCCGATTTGTTTGGAGAATAGAGATATATCTGTAACGCAAAGATTTGTAAGATATGAACTGTGAAACATCACCATGAAAGTAGAAGATATTCTTCGCTTTATGCCTTAAAAATGAGTGCCTCACACTGCCACACCTAAAGCAGTACTGGGGCGATCATTCGGTGTTTGCAAACGACCGTTTAGGACCGGATATCAAGAGACGATATAGATTTCTGAATATTTCAATACATACTCCTCAATAATTTGGACTACGGCTAGATGAGTCGACATCCAGCCGCTCTCTCGAAAAGCCGTCACCCAGTCTATTAAGATCTAGATGTTGTATCGAATTCTATAAAAAGTTGGAAGAGGACGAAATCGCTATATATGCTCGAAAGAAAGCTGGACGAATACGTGAGAGTTGCAAACCAATGCAAGATCATGCTTTTTTGAAGACTCTTGAATCCATTCGTCAGAAATATGATCATTTCAGGCAATAGACATAGGATTGTATACTACAGATGAAAATACCATATTAGGTACTTTTCCGCTCTCCGCTCCAACTATCAGCGTTCCTGGTAAACGTATTTTCCGGTGCTTTTCAGAATCAAGTGGTCAATGACAGCTTAGTTTCGAAAATTCAAAAGTTAATATTTTACAAAATGGCCTCTTTCATGCGCTGTAACAGCAAAAATAAATTATGTTTCGCATTCAAACAATTCTTGCTAAACAAAGCTTTTCCTCCAGACTTTTAGTAACCATTCGATGGTTTGGATCTCGTCAATTTCAATAATGTACTTGGTTTTCGGAAAGAACTTTCTAGTGCCCAGCAGTAACCAGCAGAAAGCTAGCTTCCCGGCTGCGGGACATTGGCACCAAATGACCGCGCTTTTTTCGGTGCCAAATTTCCAAAACCCATTCCTTTTCATTTTCACAGCGCATTTGAAGTCCTTTCCAAAATTCAAATTATTTATTGGAATCGACGAGATTTAAGCTATCGAAAGTTTAATAGGAATCTAAAATCTTTGTTCAGGGAAAAATATCTAAATGAGGAACACAATTTTATTTTTGCTGCTACGGCGCAGCAGAGAAATCATTCAAAAAATAAAGCAAATTTCCGAATTTTGTAAGATCCAAGCTATCTTATGACTGCTCAAGCTTTGTAAAAAAAACGGAAGAATACGCTTTTTCTCAAGGCCAGAACTGGGGCGGATAACGTATAAGTACTTCGTAGTGCATCACATATTCTATGGCAATTAAGCGAAAGGGCGAGGTTGGGATATAACCTGTTATTCTCTCGGCTAACGTTTCGTCGCATTCAGTCTTCTTCAAAACTGGTTGATGCGAGCCGATGCTCCACAATCGTTCGTTCATGTTGTATATTGCTGCAGGCAATGACCAAGTCCAACCGTTAACTTTAGAACGTTTCAACAGTTGATTATTTTAGAACATCCTGATTGCTAATTATTTTATGGCGTACTAAACTTTTGATTGTTTTAGGAAGATTCAACTGTTGATTGCAAGAAGTATATATCCTTGCAAAGAGGACAGTTTGTCGACCATACTTATATTTGAGGTGAATAGTTGTTGATTGGTATTGAGTCGGAAATATTTAGGAAAGGTCCTTAGGATTGGTGAGATGTGGATTGTAAGTATTCGAGTCAAATTCTAGAAAGACAGCCGATAGAATCGTACAACAGGTGTTGAAAGTATGTCATTATCATCTGGATGTGATTTTCTGTAAAAAAAAAATGGAGATTTTTAGGACATATGGGCGTTATTTATACTAAAAAAAACGCCTGCAGAAGTTTCTTTACTAAATTTTCACCTTTTTGCCACGATAAAGTGCGCCTAATTCATATATTTTCATATGAGCAGCAATAAGCCGCTAAGAGATTCAAGTGAGAAGGCAAAACTCTGATAGCGAAACGTGACAATCTTTTCCTTCTTACATTGCACTGAGACATCCTTATGGAAACTAGGCATAGTAGCTATCAAATGATCACTAAAAGTCTGATGGAAATCCAAGCAAAAGCTAAAGCCAGGCCTAAAATGTGCGGCGAAATTGAAACGCAGTTTTCTCACCGCTTCTCCAACGCACTGAGAAGGTTTTTCGGAAATCAAGCATAGTATTAAAATTTCCGTTTCTCATGCTATCGATTGACTATTATAAATACAGTGAAAAGCTTTGTCCAACAAAAAAAGCTACCAAAGTCGTGTGCGGTATTTAGACCGTACGCCATCTCGAGAGGGTTAATTATCCACAATTTTCTCTGACGTAATTCATAACTATGGCCAATTGTTTTTGAGTGGATCACATGATGCTCAGTTACTCAATTTTTTGCACTATAATTTACACCTAAAAATTAATTTATTGATAGGAAATTGCGAAGAGAATGGTAACACAGGTTTTTACTAGACAAATGAAAAAGAGAAAAATAACATTGTTACAGCGTGGAATAAAATGGAATTTGATCTGAAACATTAGATTACTAAGTACTAAAAGCATCAGTAATCATAGCAGCTCATGATGCGTGAATAGAACCTCATTGACCACTGTTGGTAAAAAAAAGCTACTGGAAAGGAAGGTCTTTGTGCGCTAAATACTTGAAGATCTACGATACACAAAGGATGACCCTAGAAGATAAATAGGCTAAATGTTGCGCAACCTCTTGCTTCTGTACGCGCGCTTCTAGACTAGCTCCTCCCACTTTTCCCGTAGGTCGTCAAAACGATGAACGCAGTGCTAGCACTCTACCTACAATGCCCTTCATCTAGTCGCTGAACTTAGCCAGCTTATGAGTTATATCTAATTTCTAGAGCCTCTTAACAACTTAACTCACAGAGATTTCTGTTTTTCTCTTCACATAACACGCCACCACATTTTACTGTACGAATTTCGACCCTTCTGCTATGTGATTCTTTGCCTCACACTCTTCGTCCATCGTTCACAGTGGTCACCGAGAATTTACTTCTTAATTCGGCTGATGCTTGAGTACTTCATCTTTTTTATGAATGTCGTATAATCTTGCGAGAGTCGATTCTCCTTACAATCTTGGAGATTGCTGAGTCAAGGCGATCCAGCGTTACTTCTCGAGAGCTTTCGGAAAGTCGTATCGGCACCTTGTTTCCCGATAGCCTGCATCATTATCCACTCGCAGAACGCATAACTGAAGTCTATCCTTAGATTGGTTAGCTAATAATTCGATGTCAGCATATATTGTAATGCATATTATAATATTGTCGATCATTATGTATAATAATGTGGTTGAATCATTTTCTCAATAATATAATTGATACATATCATACTAAGAGCGCATTTGGTGCAGCGGTTAGATGAGCGCTGTGTCGCACACGTAATCGATGGTTCGATCTCGCCTCATGGCTCACCAAACCTTCGATCCATTTGAGGTCACCAAATTGATACCAGACTTATCTGGTAAGATAACACACCTGATTTGGTAAATCGATAGGCCTCCGCGGCCATTGTAAAGACCGGACATTTATGACGAAGCTAAAAATCAAAGACAAATACATAGCTTATCCCTCACGGATTTAGTAACGCTGAGAGCGTTATCTTTTATCTTATTACCATATTTTTGTGTAATTGAATTGCTGCGTTACTGCATTGTGCTCATGCATTACCGTATTACTTTACGATAAACTAAAACATTTCCTGATCATCTGTGCGGTATTGATATTCATTATGATATACGATATAATAATGTTTATTATATAATATATAAAGCGCGTATGGCGTAGTGGTTGGCAGTGCTCCGCGATACGCATAATCAATCAGTCGATAGTGCTGGTTCGAGCTCCCGCATGGCTCACCAAGCCTTCCATCACTCCACGGTCGCTGAAGTGGTAAAAGACTGCGTGGGAGAATAGCAGCACTGACTTGATACATTGGTAGGCTACCGTGAGTCACTAGAAACGCTGTATATTCATCTACGCGCTTCAAACGAAGCTAAAATGGAAGAAAAATGCATGGAGATCCATCAGGGACTAATCCTTTCAGGACCACGTGTACCACTCATGGTACACGCTCTTTCGTGGTTTTGTCGTCGACCATAGATTTTTCATGGGACTTAAGTAGCCATTCGATAGCTGAAAAACTGCGGTTCTGATGATATGCTTAGCTTTTGAAACGCTTCTGCAGTGAATCGTTGCAACAAGCAGAAAATGGAGTTTTTTTTCTTTGGAGTGTACAGTGTGATTTGCACTCGTTTTTGCATGGTGTTTCACACAGCAAAGGTTTTTCACCAAAGCTATAGCAATTATTCGATACCTTGAGAAACGACGAGTTTGAATAAAAATCTGTTAATGAACTGAATAAAATATGCATGTCTTTAATCGCTGTAAAAACGCACGCTAGACAAAAGCTGCGTTCCGCTTCATATCTCGTGCACTGTGCAAAAGCTTTTTTTGACATACTATTCAATGTTTTTTCCGATTTTCGGCCCCTAGTATGACTCTTGAATATATTGTGTGTAACAAAATATATCGAAACTGATAGATTTATGCCTTATTTTCTCTGTAAAACTTATTACGATTGACCGTATGCCAACATCACTGTGGATTGTGTAGCAAAAGAGAGCAATTTTTTTCAAACTTAAAGAACATTTTTGCACCAAAAGCATACGAGTATGTAGATAAATCTTAGTCTATCGAAGTTTTTTCAAGACATCTCTTATCCAAAACGGCGAAAAAAAACCCTAATCAAATACCAAAAGTCTCTCACCG
>JAHQIW010006333.1:0-28378 GCA_019055375.1 Parelaphostrongylus tenuis
CTGAAGTCAAAAACTGTTATCTGCGATCATCTGACGCCACAATAAGTTCCGCCAAGTTGCTTCTCCTTCAGTCTGTGATAAAGTGAAAAGGTTCATAGCTGAATAAAATGGACCTGTTAGGACAGCGACGACCTGTTAGTAAGGCAATCGCTTGATCTACCTCATAACTCGACAGTGATCTGCCACACTACGCGTTGAAACAGCGGCAGCCATTGTTATTTTGTTCGAGATTTTCTCACCGCGTCGACACAAATTTCAGATAGAAACATCTGTAGCTAATAGTACAGAAAATTCTCCACACCTTGCTATAGAAAGGTGTTTTGGAAAACCGGCGACTTAGAGTTGAAGCCGCAGATTTAGGTTTGTCTGTGATTACTAACAATCCTATAAAAAGTTCCTGTGAGGCGATTCAGATAGGTTTAAAATTTTCTCGCCGCCCAACACATAAGCACCGATTAACCTAGACTAAACTCAGATGTCTTTTTATCATGAGTATGCTGAAGGAATTTCTCGTTTATGTACGGCAGAAGAAACAATACTAGGTCTACAACTAAGGCTTAAGTTTCCAGACTTCATCCAAAAACTCAAAAAATTTTTCTTACAAGTAATTGAAAGTATCAAATAACATTTATTGAAGTATTTACTGTCTGCCTGGATGCAATTCTGCCAACGCCATGGCACAAATGAATTCGCTCTCATGAAACTCATTATATTTGATATAAACGAACCAGCCGATTCTTGACGCAAGTGATTGCTGTCTCAAAGTCTCCAAAACTTCTTCATGTCCAACCAGTACTCCAATGATTTGAAAAGATGGAAATTGGGAGGAGATAGATCTGGCGAATACGGTGGATGATCCAAGTGCTCCCAGCCCAAATCGGTCAACTTCTTTCTTGTTTCCTTGACATCGTGTGGCTTCGGATTGTCTTGAATGACTTGGTGACGGCGGTGACGTGAGAATTGCTTGTTTGCAACGGTCCAGTTGCTGACTTGTCGCTCGGCGTTGATGGTCTAACCGGCTTGCAACAAGTCCCAATGAACTGGCCCACTTCGGCCCCAGAAAATGATCAAAATTGCTTTGGCGTAAATTGATTTCGTCTCGCTATTGGCGTTCCTTGCTGACCTGGTGACAACCACTGATTTGGATGACGCTGGCTCTTGAAGAAAAATCCACTTCTCATCAATGGTGACAGTTCTGTTCGAAAACAAAGAGCGGCGATGACGACGAAGATGAGCTTGCACAGTTTGCTTCCTCTTGTTCTTTTGCGCTTATGTGAGATCATGCGGAATCAAAATGCCCTTGCGCCATTTCTTGAATGGATTTTCCAAAATCTTCCGTATCTGCTCGTCTGAGCATTGGAAATCATCGGCCAAATCACCGGTTGGCAAAGTGGTATCTTCATTAATCGCTTTAATGCTCAATTCTCGATAAATTTCACGCAGTCTTCCGGATCTCAGTTGATCGGCCAAATCAATCTGCATTGCGAAACTATGTAAACCAATCATACGCCGTAGTTATGCCCATAACTTGCGTCCCTTTGCACGATTGATGTTGTCAAATGCAGTTTAAAAATTGTGCTCAATTGAAACTCCTAAAGCAGTAAGTTGCGAGTGACTTCCCGTGACGGCTCCATTGTTGGACAAGTACGTGCAAAAATATGTTGAGCGCGAAAATTGATTTGTTGCCGGAGTGGTGAGCATATGTATAAGTGTGATATATCAAAATAAACGCAAGAATCTGTATAAACGATAGTAAAAGCAAGAACCTCAAATGCGTGATAAGAGTCAAGAAAAGCGAAGAAGTCCGGAACATCTCTTTTCCAAGGCAATATTACATGATAGTCGACAAAAAATACAAACTTATCCGTTTTTTCCTAACAGTGATATAGTGTTATAACTATGCATCCAATTATATTGAGTGATATGCAAGTTTTGTGCTCGAGAGCGATTAAAACCGCGTTTCATCATTTGTGGGGCGCGTGACAAGCACTGCAATGCGGGAGCTCCTGTTTTGCTAGCACTCTTTGTTCGAACAAATAGTTATCATCCATCACATTATCCAGTATCTGCCAGCGTCACTGAGTTCAATGCCGATGTGTACTCACCAAGCCAGATCGTTGGCCGTTGTGGTTGCTGACAATTCTGATACCTTGTATCGCAGGAGTGATAGCAAGACAGGAGCAATGGTAGCACAGTGGATGACATGCGGTTTCGAAATGGATTGTGACACAGGCTCAACTCCCGATCAAGGTTAAAGTCCTGCACTGCATACAAATCAACATTGTCGGATCTATAACAGTCTCTTTTCCCTAGAAAAGATAGTAGGTGAAACTGCGTAAAGGTGCTTTCAGATGAGACCATTTATGTAGGTGGAGTGGATGAGAAGGTGAAGGAGGAATGTGCTTTAAGAGTTGATGGTTCACGTTGATAAGCGTTGATATGCTCAAAGATCGAGTCACTGCAAATCACCAGGGATTTGAAATTTGAGCCCCTCAACCTTTAGTGTTTTTCGGAAAATAGTGGTTATGCTCTTCGACTCGACTATTTCTGCTCTAGGTATGAAGCAGAAACCTCGTCGTTACGTAAGCAGGAGATCGCTTGGCGGTATTGAAACGCGCAATTGAACGGTAGATTCTAGAAGTATCCCATATCTCGCAAAACAGAAAAGATTCAAAGTTTTGACCTACGTCAACGATCGAAGATCAAAGACGCCGTTCTTCACGCCAGGATATCGAAAATAAGGTGGGCCGGACACGTGATGCGTTTCAATGGCAACCGATGACGAGAGCCGTTACCGACTAGATACCTCGAGACGTCAAGCGCTGTACAGGAAGACCACCAAACCATTGGTCCGATTCTTCACGAAAAGTATAAAAGAAAGATATGATGCTCACCGAATTCCAAGAGCAAGGAGGATCCACTGGGCTATTCTCGCACGCGAGAACAATAAATGGAGTGTTGCGATGTCCGCTAGAGTCACTCGACGATCAACGGGACGACAGGTGATACAGGTGATATATATATAATAAAACGCTTGAAACGAAGGGTAAGATATATTAATGATACCAGCCAAAAGCAATCGAGTGTACAGCACTGTCTTTTCAGTGATAATATCACTAGACAGGCAGTGAAAATGTTCGTCGTCTCCTACTCTTAATATAGGGGACTGGGAGAGGATTAGCAAAAGACGAAAAGTGCGCCGCCGGACTGATGAGATTGTCAAGGTCGAAACACATGTAACCGGGCTATATAAGTCAGCCCTTTATAACAGAATCACATGCGTGGCTCAGAAAGTAATTATCTGGCATATTGAAATTTGAGCGCGGTCTCAAGGAAAACACTTGAAACGAAACGTATCATCTATTTCCGTTAGTACAACGCACATTGAAGTCCTGCCAAGAACTTTTTGCGTCGAAAGTTTACTCTTGTTCTCATCAATCTTCTTTTCTTTGACAGATAATATATAGAGAATATTGTTCTGATCGCACCTTTTGTGAATTACGAATTTTTTTCATTCGGCAAAACCAATATTCTATGACGCAGCAATACAACCAAGATGGTGAGTGCTGACTTTCATTGTGCTTCCCGATAAACCACACATTCAGCGTCATTATGTGATCACCTTCGTCGCTTTTATTCAGCATTCAACATACATTCTTCCTCATTAATCAACCACAATACTTTTTCGTTAGCCAAGCGCCAATTCTGTTCCTTGTAAAAAAAGTATTTATTGGTCAATCAAAGGAATTTGAATGGCATATCTCATCTTCAAAAAAAAGCTTTCTTATTGCACTGAAAGAGTAAAAATAAAATTTTGTTTCTCATCGAGTGATTTCTTAATTACCAAAGCATTTCTTCAAAGCTTTACTAACCAATCAATAGATCAAATTCTAGGAATTCCAGTGCTTGATTTGATCTTCACAATGGACCTAGAATACGATATAACAGCCAAAAGAAGATTGAGTTTCGCAAAAAATGGACCACCTCAACCATGTTTTCTTTACTTCGATCCATTGGGAAAAACGTATTTTTGGTCGTTTCTCATGCATAAACAATTAGTCGACAGCTTAAATCAAAAGAACTTGAATGTCTAAATTCTTTCTATTTTGACTGCCACCTGCAGTGGTATGATCTTGTAGTATGCCCAATATGTGGAGTACTATGCAAAAACGTTGCGTCAGCCAGGATTCAAACCCAGATCTCACTCTTTCTGGGAGCGTATGCTATCCGTTGCACTACCGACGCTCGCTTTGCACAGCACTCGGAAAGAGTGAGATCTGGGTTCGAATCCCGGCTGACGCAAAACGTTTTTGCACCGTACTCCACATATTGGGAGAACTTGAATAGTTTACTTCATGTTGCTGCGCTAAAGAGCAAGAACAAAATTTCGTTCCACAATGGAAAATTTTTCGCGAACCAAAGTCTTTAGTTTTACGAACGAAACGATAGAGCAAATCTCAAATATTCCAACAATGCCTTTGATTTTTTGAACGGACTTCTCAGTGCTTCATGAGAATTAAAAAAATTTTGGGTTCGCATTCTATGCTTTTTTTCCAATTTTTGCAGATCCCAGTGTTCTCCTGAGTGTTACAGCGTGATACGGGGTGGATATTCAAAATTAAATGAATTATTGGAAAACTTAAAATCTGATCTGTCGATTAATTACTGAGCCTCCAAAGGAACAACTGTGGTCAGCGAGAAATCTTCGAATAAAAACAAAAATTCATTCTTGTTCTTTCAGCGCAATAAAAAGGCCTTTTTGAAGGTGAAAGACATCACTGAAATATGAATGATCGGAACTATCGAATGGTTATCTGAGCATTGGAAAACAACCAAGAAATACGTTTTTTCCAAGTTGTCAAAGTGAGAAGCGAATAAAAAAAAGTGATTCAGTCTTGCGAAACCCCAATCTTCTTTTGACTGTTACAACGTAATGCGTGTCCATTTTGAAAAGTCAAATAAACCACTCAAATCCTTGAGATTTGATATATCGAAACTCTGAGGAAAAGCTTGTGAGTAGCGTAATAATAGGACCCTTTTCAAAGATGAAATAAATTGTTTAAATTTTTTTAACTCAAGCTATCGAGCGATTATTTGATCGTTAAAACAAGTGCAAAATTAGCTTTCATGAAGGGTCGAAATGGCGCATCGCTAACGGAAAAGTACCTTAACCTCTTTGTGCTCAAAAATATTAGAACATATCATAGTAGCGATATCAAAAATTCTGTCCTAAATTCAATGCGTTATAAATTCTTAAAGCTCTTTAGAATATCAAAGAGCTGCAAAAATACCTGCCATGCTGATGTCACTGCCTTTAAGTGCTCAGTTCCACACTGTGCATACTATATAAATTGTTTGATACAGAAATAGGAATTTGTTTCTTGTCGATTGTGCAACTCTCGCAAAATGTTTAGAAGTTAAAGTGAACGGTCGTAAAAACATGGTGAGACATCTGCCGGTCCCATTGAGGTTGCGATGCTGCTCATCTCGGCTGTGTCAGGGTGTGGAGTAATGCCCCAGGTCAAGATAATGAATAGAAAATTGGTACTTGTTTCCATTATAAGGTGTCAAATGAAAAATCAATGTCATTCGTTGGACAGAAACTTTTATAGGAGTATTAACAATCGTTTTTAAGCTTAAATCTCTGACTGTAAGTCCACGCAGAAGGAAAACCCTTGTGATTCACACACGCATTTCTATAGCAAGAAAGAGCTCTTTTTTTAGACATCAGCAATAATTCTATAGCATAATGTTTGCTGATTTTCAATGCTGTACTTATTTTCATGACAAGATCGTTTCTCTGGAGTGTATCAGGAGAACAAATTGAACTCACATACCCAGCAATGGTCGTTGGGAAACTCACGGGTGGCTAGATGAGGCGGTAAGATTGGCTGACGCGGACGATGGATCGATTTTCGAGCATATGAACGTGTAGAGAAATGCCGTAGTGTTTGAATGTTTTCGAGTCACTGTTGAAGCAATTGGGACATTCTTGTCTGCTGAATTTCATCAAAATGGTCATAATGATGAATGATTTACCCGTACCCATAGTAGAATAAAAGTATTTAAAGTTTTTCAGTATCGGATTCATACTTTTTCAATTGGCGTTTTTTTTCTTTCAAAGCGTAGAAAAATTTCTAATTGAGTAATAAACACCGCACTTTCATATGATCCATCAGAAATCGTCCGATTATCGCGTCGGTCCACCCTCGCGCCGCCGGACCTCCTGCTGGACCTCTGAATTCGGGCGGGAAAGACCACTTGCTCCTGCATGCAAACTTAAATATTATTTTTTCCCTGCTACACATGTGGGGAAAAGGTCCTCTTCAGAGATTCAAAGCAGCGCTGGAATAACTGAAAACTACGCTATCGAATGAATACTAACACTCTAAAAAAGAGCTCCGTCAGGCGGAAAACTATGCACGTGTGAAACATAATGTTAATTTGAACTCTGCACCCTCAAAAAGGGGGTCTTCTTTAAGACTAGCACCGTGTAACCTTAGCCAAAGATTTAAGCTTTCGAATGATTTTAACACTCCGATGAAAAATTCTTGTTCATTGAATGGGGTCGAATATTCTCCTGCTGCTTTATAATGGACAAGAACAGAAAATTTTTACGGCTATAGATGACAATTTTTGACAGACGAAAATTTTTAATTTAAAAGGAGTTATATCTGACACTTTAATGGTACTAAGAAGCTCACACAATCCAAGACTTGCAATGAAACGGCCTTCAAATTTAGAATGGTAATAAGAGGGATTAATTGATTTATCTGAATGAATATTATTTTTCATTCATCCCTACAAAACCACAAATTTTCTTTGCAGCGAGGAGCTCTAAGCTTTACCATCTTCGGCCTTCCAATTACCAGTTTCCATGGTTTACAGTGTGGACCCCGCTGTTCGTGTAAAGGCCTTTGGTATGGCATCAAGTAAAGAAGCAGCTAAGGCATTTGTAGAACGTCTTGTGGTGCAGACAGTAAGTTTGTGCATTTCAGATTATAGGTGAGGTTGGAAAAGTCTAGATTCTGAACCTCTGTTTCTTCAACGTTTTGGAATTCTCTCCTGCACCAGTGCAGCCTCCATGCTCTAAAAAATTTCACTTTAAACACTTGGAGATCAAATTACATCTGATTTCGTATTTGATTTGACACATATCGCAAGATAAAGTTATTAAGCTAAAGTTTCAACGTTTTAGTCTTATGAAAGCCCGGTGGTTCGAGTCGGTTGTCCACAGTCGTTCGCCCTCCATGTGATCTTCGCTCTCGTTGTCGGTCGGACCAAATTTCGACGAAAACATAGCTCGAATAAAGGACCTTATTCGGCTATGTATTGGGCTTTCTCATATCTCTTCAAACTACTGTTTTATTCAATTCTACGCCAAATTGGGTTATAGCCCAAAGGCCTGTAGTGTGTTGAGGATGTTCTAGTTAGCATGATCAAACACTTGGATATGGCCGTAGCAGCATCGCTCGTCATCTAAATGAAGTAGGTCCACCGCAAACACGATGCCTCGATAAGCTCTTCAATCACTGACCGACATTACCGCATGTTGCCAAGTCGACTCGCCACATTTAAGTGAAAATTTGCGCTGGACGGCGTACCACGCCACCATATAGCCTGATATTGCTCATCGGACTCATCATCTCTACCGTGTCTTAAATCACATCTGCAAGAGAAGAAATTCAAAGACTATAACCAATTCAAAGTGATCTCATCGACTTCTTTGATCGCATACCTCATTCTCTCTGGAAAAAGGCATCTAATATTCTCCCCAGAAATGAATTGCTCATTACACACGATGGTTATTATATTGTTGACTGACGTATTTCTCAGGTTAAAAGACATTTAAATTTAGAAAAGTGTCAAAATACGAAGAGCTACCTTTTGGTTAATAAAGGCAAATGAATATTGGACCTTAATTGCGTGAACAGGAATTTTCATTGCAGTGTATCAGTAATCATTTGACAAGCTTTAATCTCTGCCTATAATTGGCACGTTGCGGGTATCACCCTTTATAGGCTGGTAAATCCAATAAAATTATGTTTCATGCGTTTTTTTTCATACGAGCATATCTCTCGCCGGAGAGCTTTTTGAGGACAATTAGTATTCATTCGATAGCGTAAAGTTTCAGTGGTTCCAACGCTATTGCCTTAGTTTTTGTTAAGACCACTTATCTGCAGTGCAGCAGGCAAAATACGGTTAAAATATCGTCGCGCACGAGCAGGTGGTCTTTGAGCCAATTCACGAATGCTGGGTGAGGCTTTTAGGTAGGTGACGAGATGATCGATCGATTTTCGACAGTTTCGTAAACAGTGCGATCTTTGCCTCTTCAATTCGGATTACGCTTCGAAAGAAAAACGCCACGTAAACGTATGGACTCTCCACTGATAATACTTAAAATACTTTTTTTTGCATTTTTCCTTCTCTTGAGCGAGGCACGAGATTTTAAATTAAAACTTCATTCACATAATCAAACAGCTAAACGCATCGGCAGGTCGCCTTGGTTAGAGCCTGGAAAGGTCAGAGTTGTTTAAAAATATAGATCAGTCAAACACTTCCATCACTCTATAGAGAAAATTGGCAGACCTAGATTTCGATCGCATCAACAAAAAATCAGCCTTTAAATACTCACCACTTTTGATTATGTCTTCCAAGGAGGTGAACAGGTGAAGAACAACGGGCGGTAATCACATAGACAGTAATGCACCATACCCATCAAACAACATTTTATATACTGAATCATATCACGGGTGACTACGATGGCAATCTTTTCTGCAGTTTATAACTGGATTGGTCGTGTTTATCCCAGACCGCCGCCTCAAGTATTCCCTCAAGTATTTTCGCGCTGATTGTTTTCTGTACTCCTGACTCAAGGGATGGTGACCTCTATATCGGAATATCCGGCCCCATGCCTTTTGGCTCTATGTATAAACTGTAAGCAGGAGTGTTTCTTCTAGCATGGCACATGTCAGCTGAGGTTGTTCTTCGGAGCGAGCACAGAGGCGGTGCCCTACCCGTTTCGCCAATAATACTTATCGTCGCACAGCTTTGCAAGAGATTAGGTACCACGGTGGCCTACGCTCATGCAATCACCGTCCCTGCCGGAAGCGAATATTAGGTAGCTTTTTTGGATGTGCAGAGGCGGGGTCATAAACCGATCACGAAACCAATTGGCGCCTAAAAGAGTATGTGGTGGTGTGGTGATATGTGATTTTTTTGAGTAAAAGTGTGGATTTAACACCTCGTGCGCCGCCCTTAAGAAATTAAGAAAAAATAAGGGAATTACTGAAGCATATATCGAGGTTAAGTAAAAACAGTTCGTTTTTTATTCTGTTGTGGAATACGGATGAATTAATTATCATTACGCTCCACTATGGTGGAGGAAGTCAGGAGGACGAAGGGAATGTCCTCATTGCTTCAACAGTGATTTGAAGGGTACACATCAGATACTATGACACTTTCTTCAAACAAGGACATGTCCACAAAAAATCGATCGAATCACGCGCGTCAAACTCACCTTGTTCGGCCTCATCCCGTGGCCCATGAAATCGGGGCAAAGAACACTTGCATGGCTCACGCTAATTCACTCTTTTCGCCCTCGCTGCACTGCAGGAGAAACAGATTCTGTCTCTAATACAAGCACCAGACATTGAAAATTCACTAAAAGTTCCCGCATCGAATGATTGTGTGATAGCCTAAATGAAGAGGTCTGTCCGGAGAGTAGTAATGAGCAAGCGGAACAAAGTTTTATTTTGAATGTTACAGCATAAGGGTATTTAAAAAAACCGGCAACGTAAGGCTAAGGAATCTCAAGCTCCTCGAATGGTTACTAACACTTCTAAGAAAGTGCTTGTTCAGGAAATGAGGTAGAAAAAAGAAAACTAATTTGTCTCCTATTTCACCCCCCCAGACAAAACCAGATCGGTGTTGGTTAATACCTACTTCTCGTCGGCAATAATTGTTTCTCAGCGAGAATTCAATCTACAGTAGTTGTAGCATTGTTCAGCTAGTCGCAAGCGCAGTAACACTATGGAAAATTACCCTTATCAAATGGTTTAGGCTTAATATCCTGAACAGCAAGGGTCGTAGCGACTCTGCTTCCGATGCAATAATTCGGCCATTTATGGATCAAACTTAGAATCCCAGACAATTATGAACCACGTGAGTGCCAAAGATGCAACTCTATCACCCTCAAACAATGAGGGGTAAAGATTTGGATAAGTAACACAAATTTGAAATGTACTCTACAGAGCACTAGAAAAATTTGAAGAAGTATATTTATTCCGATGATTCGGTACTAAGATCGTCCTCAGGTAAAAAAATGTGAAGTGGTTATAGATCGTGAAAAACACTCTTGAAGTCACTCTGGCTTTAATATTTTCCTTTTTATTCTAAAGTATAATACTTATATGGGGCGCGATCAATAGCCGTCGTTATTTGAAGGTGCAAAGGCATGTTTTTTATCCGTTTCTTCAAGCGCTATGGTCGTCTGTGTTGTGGACTGCTTTTACTATGATGATGCCCGGGAAGACCATATCGTCTTTTGGAAATCTCTACCTCATATAAGCGCAGGTGGCTGACGTTTACCACGAACATATACGGATGTCATTCATGGTCATGTAAAAAACGCTTACAACATGTTGATGTCCTCAGTATCGTCTTTTTGTCTATCTGCTCCTTGTTCTTATTAATGTACAGCCAGGCTACTGAGCTTCGAAGTATACTATCTCTAGTATCACTTGCCGTCCCGATAGTCGTCCAGTGACTCGAAAGGGAACCACTAATACTTCCGTTTTTCCTCATCGCCTGCAAAAATAGCTCAATGGGTACTCCTCGCCAAAGGAAATTTATAGCAATAGTCTTTCTTCTAGGCTTTTCGGAGCGAATCGGCCATCGGTCGGTGGTCTTTCTCTGAAGAGCTTGACATTACGAGTAATTCCATTGGTAAACGGTTTCGTCCATCGGTTGTCGTTAAAGCGCTTATAGAAAATTACCTTATTTTCTATAACTTGGTAGGTAGAACGCCACCTTCATTCTTCGATTGTTAACCTAGGTCAGAACTTTGAACCTTTCTCTTATTTGTAATATACGAGATATTCCAAGCATCAAAGTTTTGACTGCGCGTTTAATACCCAAGTGATGTTCTTCGTTCTCTTCACTGCATCTTCAATTGAAAGCTCCCCAAGCGGCTCGCTTCCTACTGCTCATCTCTGGAGTTGGATTGAATATCATGCTCACTTTCCAATCTAATCAGACGTAATTGGAGACAATCATTGTACTGATCGCCAACGGGGTATTTAAGAGCAATTGTTTCTCGTGAACATCATTCATTAAATTTTCTCGGAGATCAATCTTTCAGGCGTTGTGGAAACCGGCCAACAATCGTTTGGGTGGTGCTTGGTGTTATGGCTGAGAACCAAGTGGGTTGTAATGCATTAAAAATGTGCACCTGATCTTCCGCCAGTATCATTCATGTCACCTTTACAGCTTAGGCCAATTGAACCGAAGTTTTGAGGGACTTGCGGTCGCGTGGCTGGTGATGCTCGGGGCGGTTCGACACAGAATTGATCGTTCACCTCCACTCCCTAACACTTCCTTGCAGTCAGTAATGAAAGTCCTACGGAACTCCTTCGTATGGCTGTCTTCGAGATTGCAAAGAGCCGCGCTCAATCAGTATTCAACGACGATCATGAAGAAGACAAATCCTCAATAAGACGATGAATACAAGGAGGACGATTTGAATGCTAGAAGCGTAGAAATTCGCGCAGTGCAGAAATAGCTATACGAGTTAAATAAGAGAAGAATGGACGAGAATTCACAACGCTCAGTATCAACTTTTTTAAATGATGATGGGACGAGGTAATATATCCTCTAAAGATGTGAAAGTGTAAACAAAAGATGAGATTTATTCACCTTTGCAAAGAAATTAGTGTTTTATGTGTATCGCGAAAGGTTCGATTTTATTCCCTTTCCGTTTTTCGCCCACATAAATCGGTATTCTTATGGCTTTCTGCCTACAGAATCCAAGTAATTTGTGCAAGTTAAACTTTTACCTCCAATAACTGACCTCAAAAGTGCATATTGCCGAATCTTAAAACGCATAGAATTACATACATTTCTCCTGCCAATGATTTCAGATTATCGTGAAAGCGTATGCTATGTGTTATCTTATTCATTCTGGCAAAACAACAAAATGCGAAATAAGACTGCTAAAAAATTTTTACTTCTCGTTTAAACAAGTTAACACAATTTCTTATTTGTCAATCTACTGTGTAATATTACAAATAGGAACAACAAAGAAATCAGTTACAAAAACTATTTCCTGTACTGGTCTGACCTATCAATGCGTATAAATGTTTGGGAAAAAGGTGCTTGCAGTCGAGGGAGACAAGGCGAAGAATCCACACTGCGTCATTGTCGGCAGCACGGTGACCGGCATATGCACTCGAGAGGATGGGGCGATGGTTAAGTGTGAGTTCCGCAAGATGGACAAGGATATCGAGCCAGTTTCCAACTACACCACCGTATCAGGAACTCTCACGGTTTGAAATGCTCCATTTTTTATAGAAATTTGCTTTTAACAGAGGTCTATGTAGACTATGAATGTCATCATGGCGAATTGGTCGAGAGAGATGTGGCAGAATGTCGTGAATAAAGCGGTTCGAATGCTATCATCGAGTCCAGCTACATTACACTTCGTCTCGGCATCTGCCACTGTCAGCTAAACCGAAAATTCTGTTGTGAAGTATTTGTAATAAATAATGCATTTACGTACTTCATTCTGCTTTGACATGGCAAAAGTGTGGAAATATTGGGGTACAATTTATTGTTATATGTGAAATGCGACGAGCCAATTGTACGAGCTTTGACTGGTTGACAATTTGGCACTTGTAAAATGTAGATAAAAAAGCCTTTCTAAGTTTATGAAAACAGAACAACTTTATACTCATGTCAAAATTATTCAAATTTTAAGGCGAACGCCTTTGTTCGTTTATCAAAAATAGTCATGTCCAAAAGCTCATGTTTAGATAAAGTTGGGAGAGAACCAAGTTTTCTCAAACCTTTCATCATCACTTGCGCTTTATTTTTTATCATCCCTATGTCCTAGTCCACCATGATTTTAATGGCCATAAATCACTTTCAAAGATATCCGCCTTACAAATAGGAATCATCGTGGATAGGTTTGTTTCCATGGAGACATAATCAGCATCCGACACAGATTTTGAATAAAATTAACACAAGGGGAAACATCAATCTTCTTTCGAAGTTACAAAATAGTTTTTGAAAAAGCCGTGAGTGTTTATTTGGATATCTCAACCTATCCGAGGCACTTTCCGATGTTTCGTCTGACCAAAGTGGTCTTTATAGGGACGAAAATATGAAATGGAATTATAGTATTCCTTTTCCACACTTCACGAAGCGTTCCGCGATGGCTTTTGTCGTGCAACGCCTTCTCTGTAACTAAGAACAACTAGTGTGGGCACCATACGCAAGGCAATCTCAAGGCATATCAAAAGAGAGTTATCGATTTTGCGACCATCTACCTTGCAGTGCTTTCCTTGACCCAGTTCAGGTTTAATTCTTATCCTGCGCTGCTGAAATGGACGTGGTATTAATTGCACGACAAATCCTGCCCGGCGATTGGAAAGTTAGTGAGCTTAATCGGCTAGCATAATTCTTGCCCATCCCTTTTTTTTCAACGAGGCTTTTGATATGTCTATAGCACGTTGTTATCCCGTGATGGTTATCGCGCCAGCGTGGTCTGGATGTTTCTGAGTATCGTATTACAAAATACACTGGGAAGTCAATTCCTGCACCACAGCTCCTCAAACTGAATATTCGTCGTTCCCATCCGGAAGCTCACCATCGTCGTGGAATCAAACTAGTTGCAAGGCGACTATTATCCTCTAATTTTGAGGGGTTACTGAGTACTTGTCCGTAATGTATTGTTTGAAAGCTTCACGAATGATATAATACCTTTTGTGCATCAGATACGGAAGCGCATCCTTGGTTTACAGCAAAAACGACTGAATTCTTTACCAGTGTTTGATTAATGCACTCCATAATTATCACCTATTGTTTCTTTTGCCTCTCAGAAACAGATCATTTTGGTAGTTTTCCGGGTACTTATATTTTAAAAGGCGACAAGTTTTTGAGCCATTTCATTCGCTGGACAAAAACTTTTCACGGAGTGCCAGTGATTATTTGGAAGCTCAAATCTCTGGCTTTAGCTTCACCGTGCCAGTTTTTCAAAACACTTTATTATGACGCTGTAACATCCATAACGAAAATTCGTTTCACATTCCCCTTTTGTCTTCATTTTTGTCGCGAGTATTAATCGCTGGAAGCACGAAAAGCATATCATCGTGTAGAAGATTTTTCGAAGTATCAGAATCTACACTTTTATCTGAAGTTTCTGCCGATGCGATGAAAAATGCCACCCCTCCCAGCCTCTTCCGCTCCATGGGTTGGCCGGTAACAAAGTCGCCGAAAATGTAAATTTCGACCTCATTTGTAGTTCTAGCGATATTTCCAGAAAATAAGCACAACGTTGGAATATTTATTATTGCTCTATGAATAGAAATAAATGATCTATCCAACAATATGATCACTATGATCAATTTGACGACATTCTGTAGTCTAAAAGGTCCTATTTTATTCCAATTCCAGTTTAATAACATCATCACCTGATCATAACGATTCCGGCGAGACTATGAGTTTGAAAGTCAAAAAAATTGTTACCTGCGATCATCTGGCGCCTTTTTTGAAAGGGTGCTCCTTCAGTCCTTGGAAAAGTAAAAAGGTTCATAGTTGAGTAAAATGCGAAGGGGAACCACAACGCCGCCTTGTACGCAGAGTACAAACCTGATCTGCCGCTTAGCTCGTTAGTGATCTAACGCATTATGAGTTGAAACGGCGGCAACTATTTTTATTTTATTGATGGTTTTTTCACCACATCGATAGAAATTTTAGATAAAAACGTATGATTCTGATAATGCGGTAAATTCTCCATGCTCTGATATGCTTTTCGTGCATCCAGCGATTCATATACGTGATAAAAATGAAGGCGAAAGGCGAGTGCGAAACATAAGTTTATTTTGGATCAAACAGGGTTTGAAAGGGTGTTTCGAAAAACCGGCGAAATAAGCACAGAAATTTCTAGTAAAAAGTACATCATTGAAATCATTGGAACTTACGCTGTGGAAAAATTACTAGTAGGTAAAGAAAGCTCTTTGTCCGACGATGTGTAGAACGCGAACGTTTGCCTTCTCCTGCAGCGCTGTCATTTTACCAAATGCAAGCACATTTTTGAGCTCTTGGGCTTTTGCTATTGAAAAAGTATTAGCACTCTAAGGAGGAAGTTTTGTCCAGCGAAATATTAGCGGGATAAGGAAAGAGCTCCTGAATGTTTGGAACAATATTTTATTTTGGATTACGCGTTATAAGAGGGTCTCTGCAAAAACGGCTATGTGTAGCTATAGCCAAAGATTCGAGCTTTCAGATGATTACTAACATTCCTGTGGAAATTTTTTGTTCACCAAAAGGGACTGGTTTTCATTTATCGCCGTCTAACATCTAAGTGCCCTAGTAAGTTTTTCGTTGTAGTTAACCCCGACGTTGAGGAGCAGATCTAGAAGCATGTTTTCGAGTCCTGCTCGGCAGGACTCTCGAATAGACTGACGGATCCAAATTATCTAATACCAGCTATTGAAGACGTTAGTGCCGAGGAGCTAATCGAGCACCATAACTTTCAATCAGTATTCAAGATATCAGGTATATCTCTGTGTCACAATTCACTATGTTTCTATGGTTTCAAGCCAAGCAATAGATTAGAAATCTGCCACCTCCGCGTTGACATCACGATTGAGTCTGGGTTTCGGCTGAACATTTCTATTACCCGGTAACAGTCCCTACATTTACGATCTACTGAGAAGAATTGTCCAGCCCTGTGGAGACCTATGACTGCCTTTAATTTCTTTCCCTGCACTTTTTCACATATTCATACCTGGTGCACTGGCTAAAGGTGCTGTGCGTAGGACAGAGGGTCGATGGTTCAATCTTGCGCTCACGGTTCATCAAGTCATCTATCTCTCTGGAGTCGGTAATTCGGTACCATACTTGCCTAAACGGTCCAGCAGCACTGACTTAATACAGCGGTAGGCCACCGCGAGTTATTGTATAAGTCAGATATGCATTAATTACCTCGAGCGAAGTTAAAAATTGATGACGAATGGGTGACGCATTTATTAGGGACTGATCAACTTCGGGAGCTCTTAGGCTGTTACAGTTATATATTCAATAAAATTGAGACTATGCAGTAATCCGAACCTCAGACAAGAATCGAACCCGTTCCTCAGCCTTTTCCGGGGCCATGCTAACCTATTGCACTACAGAGGCTTTTGATCTGCTATCACTCTGCGGCACAAGGTATTGATCTTTCACGAACAAGTCAGCAACGGCTTAGTCGGATAGGCTTCGGACTGACCTTGTATCTCAGAAAAAGTGGCATTAGAACAGGAACCTCGGCAATGCAATTGGTCAACACGCGCTCCCTGGAAGGGTGAGACGCGGGTTCGATTCCCATTTGAGATTCGAGGATTTGCATATTACTCAACATCACTGAATATAATGGCTGTAATATTTACCGATCATCATGGCAGGAACATTTTCGACTGTTGAATTGCAGCAAGTAGGAAGCCCTTCTTTATCCATCCTCCTGAAATTGGAAGGTTCGACACTTTCAATGTGGAAGTTACCGCACTAAGGATGAGCCTGTCTCACGACGGAGCACAGCAAGCCTGCATAGACTCCAAAAACAGTTATCTAGAAGGGTACTATACTGGAAGTATGACGTTCTTACTAATGCTCATGCAACCGAGGGCCAAAGAGATGCTCTGGAAAGACGTTGTATTCTATGAGCGTCTCTTTCAGCCGAAGACAATGTGGAACACATTATAAGGTTTAGTTAAAACGCGATCATAAGTTAGTCCAATTTTCTTAAAAATCGTCTTCTGTGTGGACTGGACCCCCATACTGCTACTTTTTGTCTTCTTCCAATTTTGAATGTATTATTTTGTTTTTAGCGCTAAAAATGTTGTCAAAAAGTTGGTGAAAGTGTACTAAAACAGCTGGCGAGTCATTGGCTCATCATTGGGATGCATTGATGTGAACGTTATAATCCTATTGGATCAAACTTTATTACTTCATTTCCTCCATATTTCAATGTTTTCGCTATGCAGAACCCAGTACTTTTAGCATTTTTTCGTCTGCTCGCGTTTATCGCTCGATTGAGGAATTTTATTTATCGATAACGTCGTGCAATACTAGCTGAGCACATTTTGCAAACTCGACGATAG
Organism: Parelaphostrongylus tenuis; assembly: GCA_019055375.1. NCBI lineage: Eukaryota > Metazoa > Nematoda > Chromadorea > Rhabditida > Metastrongylidae > Parelaphostrongylus > Parelaphostrongylus tenuis. The sequence goes on from JAHQIW010006333.1 coordinate 17,361, forward strand.
CCAGGCTGGGGCGATTCGTAGGACATTTGTTATTGATTGCTGGATGTTGGTGGGTGTAGAACCAATCCGCATCGATCCGCTCTGAGCACCACTAAGCACTCGGCCCACAAGTCCTCCAATCTTACCGAAAATTTTTTCGCAGTTTTTTCTCATCAAGGTCACTTATTAATTCAATGACTTCTAAATAGTAACGGGAGACAGGTAGGCTCAAGGAGCTGAGTGATACATAAAACTTTCGACCTCAAGTGGGAGTTGAACCCGCATTCCACCCATACCGAGGGCGCGAGCTACTCATACACTAGCAGGTCAGCGCTCCGCTACCACTCGTTTTACTACCTCTATTAAAAAGGTATACAAGGAATTCAAGCTCGCCAGTAACTGTGAGAATTTCCTTGTCACCTTCAAGATAGTTCAGCTAAGGCGTGCCTCAAAGAATTCGATTGATTCACTGCAAAACACTATAGGAGAGGGGTCTGAACTAATTCTTGGCTTACCGCCTTGCTTACTGATACGCTGCAACACTACCACTACTCTACGCTCTCCAAAAGCCTTATCATTTGTCTGTAGATTGTTCTTTCAGCAGTAGGGTTCACTGCGCTTGAAAGTTCATGCCGGAACGTTGGTTGTGTTTTAGTTGCCGACTGTGGCCTCTGTCAGTTACTGTGACTCCATTTCTTGACGGGAATGCAGTTCAGCAAGGAATAGTACGGTAAGTAGACAGACTTGTTTGTTTTGAAGGTTGCACTCATTCTCTCTTTCGCTTTCTCTTTCCCTTTCTGCCTATCGCACTCCTCCTCTCCCGGTGATTAGTTGTTACGAAAAAATTTCAGCATTGATGTCGGTGGGAAGGTGTTGACAATTCAACTAAAAGAGTGCTTAACCTATCATGGTCTGAACGTCATGGAAGAAGCGCATATAATCAGTCAATGCAAGGAGGGCTCATGCTTTGTCACCCTGGGTTTCAAGAATGATATGTAGATTGCGAGTTAAATCAGTCATCGTCGTTATGGCTGCGTATCTTGCTTGAACTCACCAGAGATTCTATTTGACGACGTTGCAAACTCTTCGGCGATGGCGATGTACAACTTTTGCTATTTAGTTAGGTTTTTTCTTCTCGGTTTTAGAATAATCTTCAAATTTCCTTTTCTATTTTGAAGCTCCATTTTTTCCTTATACTTGCCACGTTTTTGGACAAAATGAAATCTTATTTGTGAAGAAAAAACACTCGTTTACCACGTTATGGTGATGTATAATCAGTAAAAAAAAGGGTCTTTTCTAAAAATCAGTACATTGTCCTTAAGAAGTTTGATAAGGTTGACGACCTTTTGGCTGTTCTTCTGTGACACTTCGCATTTTCATTTTAAATTAGCCTTTGTTGTAAGAAGTCAGCAATTGATCAATTTAATCGGAGAAGGCGATGCTAACTGAAAAGAAACCGAAATTCTATATGATATAGGAACTATTCAATTTCGTTTGGAAATAAATATTTTATTCGAAATTAGCACTTTTGTAAGAAGTCATCATTTGAACGTTCTAATTAATAAGAAGGTGATTGTGACTGGTGGAAGACCAGGGCTTACTATGATCAGAAATTAAGTTTTCCTTTCTTTCTTACTAACTTTTTCTTGCAATTTCATATACAGCATTATGAAGCAGTGATTACGCTTAAAAAATTCCTTACTTTATTTTGAACCAACCATGAGGTTTCTATGACACATTCACTCAAACAGCTGAAGTTTCTGCAGTTTCGCTTCCTGAAGGCCTGAAAAGATCAGGTTGTTCATAACCCAATTGGCCCAACACTTCCATATTCAATAGAAGTAAGTACAAAAGTAGATTTTACTCGCATCAGGCGAAAACAACTCCACTATATTCACCGCCCTCTATAAGTCTTCCACTGAGTTGTCTAAGTAGAGACTAACGGCGCAGAGATCACATATGCTGATAATATACCGTTCATATCAAAATAACAGTCTTATGTACTATTATCAGTTGAACTCTCAAAAAATCTATCTATTTACGATGCTTGAGGTATTGCGATGAATGGAATACTATTCGTCGAGAATACATAATGCCCAACTTTTGCCGTCTGTTTCGAAAGTATTTGAGCGGAGCGTCTAAAGCAGGAAAATCTACGCTGTCAGAAGATTCTCCACATGCTATTCATTTGAATAGAAAACGTTTCGGATTACCTGTAATTATGTTAATTATGTTCCAGTAAGTTTGCCCAATATAAATTTGTTAGTATTAGTTCCTTATAATCCCCGAAATGGTTGATTTTACTATTTCATTCGGATATTGGCTCAAATCAAATGGGAGTGGTGGAGGCCGTTGTAGAGTCGCTGTCACGGTGCCCAATTAATTTGCGTACAGCATTTGTGCGAATATGTCCTTGTTGGCGGATGTAAGCTGTTTCTGGATTTCGAGAGCGGTTATAACCTTTTAAAGCATTTTTAAAGTAATTTTTTTCCCATTGAAGCATATCAGACTCGAGCTCGTGTCTGGATGCGGACTGGTGTGTTGCACTGGTGGTCACTACGAATCCAGTCACCAACGCATGGTCATGTGCATCATCGGTTTTCACTGGAGATGTGCTGACGGCGATAAACTCTTCGTGTCCCGAAATGAATGAAGTGAGCATGGAGAGAGATTCTCCACAAGAAAATTTTCAATTTTCTGACTTTAGCGTCAGAAGAGAATGAGGGCGGTTCTGTTGAGGCAAATGAGTGACTGAACAGATTATTCATTATCAGTTGTACCTAGAATTCAGTTGAGATAACGTAAGTTTTGAAGTATGTATTTATATGGTTATCTCTTCGATAACGTAAACTGTTGATCTCGTGTTTGTAATGTTTATATGTGCAAAATAGATTACTTCAACATATCAGTAAATAATGCTTCTTCTATTATTTGATTTCCCTCTCTAAGCACAGCATCCTATCGAAATCATGAAGATAATGCCCCGACGAACTGATCGTCGCTCAGCAATTCAAGTAAACGGCAAGCCCTTTTTAATCAGCAATATTTAGCTTTCAAATTTCCTCGTAAGGGAGCGCCGTGGGCCGATTGGTTGGATGCTCGTTGTGGAATGCGTGGAGCCGAGCTTCACCTCCTGGCACTCTTCGGCAGTCAATAAGAGCGTCCTATGAAACGTCACAGCCCGGCTATCCTTGAGATTGCAAGAAGACATGCTCGACCAGTATTCTACGGTATTCAAGGGGGAGACGAAAAACGAAGCGAGTGCTGTAAGTACTGATATCAGCACAATAAAATATAGTGATGAGGGGTCGCGTAAGTGAAGAGAAATATAAAATCTATGAAATTTCTTTAGAAAGAACCTGATGACTAACGGTACTGTTTACAGTTTGAATTTGTGGTTATGGAACAGTACAGACGCAACGTCTTCGTAATGATTCGAAGAAATCCTTTGGAACAACGAATTCAGAGGGATTTGAGCTATTTCGATTACTAGAGAGCAGTGTCATCCACATTGAGACGTAAATGTTTTGCACAAAAATACCAGTCCCTTAACTGCGACATCTTATGTAAAGAGATTTGGCTCTTGTGGAGAGTTGTGGACTTAAGTGATTTCTAAAGTATTTCTCAAATGACACTGGCATTTGTGGAAAGTTGTGACCCCATCAATGTCATATAATTTTTTCAACTAATTTCTCCTAATAAGAAATTACGCGAGCACAATTACTGGTATTGTATTGGAAACTACAAAAAATGCTTGACAAATTGATGAGACCACGACTCTCCACCGTCGTTAAGATTTCTTTGCATTTCTTACTCTTAGCAGTTGTAATGGGAGACTTAATACTTGGCGAATAGGAAGTCATTGAATGCCGATTAGTTAGTCCATTATTCTTTTCAAGAGTGAGCAAAGGAACTGCAATTTTTCTCGATTTCACAAATTTAATTTTCAACTAAAGTTTGTAGTTGCATGTTACATGACACAAGTGGAGTTCACGCCTGAATCACGCGGAACTCCGATCTCAGCTTTCATGTAATTATACAACGTTATAAAACAATTTCATTTGCATGATTTTCGAAAATACACTTCTGTGGAATGAGAGAATGTTTACTACATTCCTTTGTGTAGAGGCAGTTTCCTTCTATGATTCCAAGATTTTCAATGTTTCCATCTCTTTTTCTGCACTGTTATGATGTTTAAAATATTTTTAAGAGAACTAAGCAGTGAGCAAAAATTCGACTTCAGTCAGGAGTTGGAGCCGCATGAAATGCATACCAGGGACGCGTGCTACCTTTACACCACCAGAGCCACAGCTTACTGAGCACTCATTCTTCTGTATCCTTCTATCATTACTGTCAAGTAGGTTTTTGCTTACCACTCAATTCTCTAAGGAATATTCAACGCATAATAACACTGCGAAAAACCGCAAAGCATAAGAAACATTGAAATTATGTAAGTACATGGCTGTCAGCCTAAGTGCATAGAGCGATACTTACCCGATCAAACCTGTTAATGGCTGGCGTCTAATAGCTATGATAGAGAGAATTGAAGAATGAGTGGTGAGTAAGTAGTGACCTGGGGTGTAGTGATAGCACGCTTCTCCGGTATGGATGAAAATCGGGTTCAACTCCGTGTAAGGGCGGGTTTTTGCTAACCACTCAACTCTCTTAGGTATAGTCTTCTTCTACTCCTTACACTAACTTACATTTGAGCATAGAAGTAAATCATCGTGAAATGCACCTATGACTTATTTGATTCAGAGACTCGGAACAATTTTTGGCATTAAGGACGTCGGAAGGTTTTCGTTCACATCAGAAGCAGTTCCAAATGAAGTACTAGCGAGTGTCGTTGTCCTTTTTCTCAAGCCTCTTCTGTTTCAGGTACTCCTGTCTGCCGTGGGAGTTTCTTATGGGAATATCTTTGAAATGTTCCCATGAATTTTCATTAATTGATATTATGTGAATATTTTTACCTAGTGTTGAGAAACTTCTTTCTCAACTTAGTAAAATGCTTCTTGAATGAAATACCAGGAAAGTACGTTTCTATAAACATTTTTGTGAATACTATACAGCATTCAACAAAAAGCAAGTTATGTATCATTGAACTTTTTATTTAGCTTCAAATGCTTATTAGTGACGGTAGGGTGATATATGAACTACAAACATAAGAACGGTGAGATATGAGCATGACTAGGTAGCTTGATCTTTCAACTTCATGAATGTGAACCGGGCCAAACTCTTATCTCAGCATTCGTGTGGTTACACGTTATATTATACCTTCAGTCACCGACATGGCCACCGACAAATCTATGCCACGGTGAAGCAATGGAACCTCTGCTCTTCCTTTTTGAGCCAGCACATTCTCTTCTTTTCCCTTACTGTAAAAAAGTAAAGTATGGTAGTAAATTATTTAAAAACTCGAAGCTCATTTGATCATTAAGGATGTTCAAAGGTGTCAATATCAGGCTCGGTTTTGAAGATAGTTTTGCCAACAAAGTGCTACCTTTATCAAACCTATACAGCTCTAGTACTTAAGAGAAAGGTCGATTTGCTTTTGATACGCAACGCTACTTCGTAAAATATTGAGCGCCTCAGTGAACAGGAGAATTGAGAAAAAGGAGAAAGAGGTTCAGTCTCGTTAATGTGATCTGAGATAACCATATTACGACCATACTGAGATATTCTTGAATAGCCTCCAAGCAATCACACGACTAAAAGCTTGGTAACTATGAGGTTTTTTCTTCATTAGGTGGAATTTGCTCTACTAGCACTCTGACGTTTCGATAGTGAAGGAAGAATGCTGTGGTGGAATTCTTCGTCACTCAGCAATTCAAATGATACTACGCGGAACTACTATAACACGGAACTGCATATTCAGTCTTATTCATCGTCCATAAAAAAAGTTATAATAGGACTGATAATTACACAGAGCCGACGGTGTTTTCGATTTGTCATTGCTGAAGCAGGAATTCATTACGTTACAAGTTGAAAAAATCTTGCAAACTTACTGGAAATAACCGAAACCTACTTCATGCACAATTGCTATCGCTAATGTATTTTAACTTCCGCAGTGAGAGAAATATTTTAGAGCACAACATTTTATTTGCCCGAGGTGGAAAAATCTGTAAGCACTCCAAAATCCGATGATGCCATGCATGTCGAACATCAGCTTGTAATTTGAAACACAGCTTCAACAATATGCACTAGTGATTGCGAATGTGCAGAGGCTCTTCTAATGCGAGACCTAGTAATATTCTCTTGGAAGCGCTGTGTTCGTTGGAAATTTTCGGAGGGCTTCGAGATCCAGGAATGCCGAACGTGTCAAATTATATCGAATTGACCACATAAATGAAGAAAAAACTACACGTCGAATTTTTTCGGATGACCTCCCCTGAACATTTGTAGAAATGAGTTGAACTGGAGAAAAAATTTACACGCGATATGTCAACAAATAAAATTTCACTATACGAAATGCGTCGGGAAGGAATTGCGAAGCACTGACGGCATTTCGTAAACATCTGCCTTTTTCAAAAGTGAAACGTTTTAAAGAGCACCAAGGAAGTCCCAGCTCAGTGTCACCTGATCACATTTGTATCAGCAGCAATTTTCCTTTCACATTCTGATAAATTGCCGACTTTAACGAAGTGAAGGAATCCTTTCCTTCATGAAAATAACTTGGTCCCCTCAAAGTAGTTATTTTCACTGTGATCAATTCTGACGCCACTTCCTATTCTGTTCTACATGTTGGTAAATTTCTGGCATAGTCTTGCTCCACGTCGGTTTGTGAATCAATCATTCAGTCAAATTCTGCACAGACTTTCTATTGCGACCATCTCCGTTGCCACCAGTAAAGAAGAATCTAGGGGCGTACTATACGAAGAGCTTGCCAAAAACCAGTTTTAAAAATTTTTACTGCTTAGGATACTTGTTTCCAAGAACTTTCTACACTAAAAATTTTGCTTCGTTTTGTAAATCCATAATTTTTTGGCAGATTTTCACCTAAATGTGCATATATAGCAACTCCGTTTGTCAGTCGCAAATTTCCTTTCCCACTGGAAACACTACGATTTTGTGATGGAGCATTACAGATGGCATGCTTAGATCCGGATTTAAGCAGTGGATCCTGAGGATTTGGCGCATCTAGTAACACTTCAGTTGAATAAAGGCCTCTATGTAAATTTTTCATAGCCAGGGTTTGACACATATTTCTCCTCGTTAAGCGATTTCCATGTGCCTCCGCATAATCCAATTTGACAGGGAAATTATTCAGAATTGTGCTTTCAGTGCACTGTAGTTTCCTAAGACTTTAAGAGAAATTGAAGAAATGCAAAACGCTTTTCATGCTGATGTCACTGACATTCAACTGCTGAGGTCCAAGTCCATCCTTGACTTATGAGTGATGTGATGCGAACTGTTCTCAATCAAACGTGCAGAATTTTTTCCAAGGCCTAGAATAGACTATCATAGAAACATGGCAAAACTTACGACGACAGGTCACGTGATAATTTTAGAGCTAATGATCAAGGCAGTGTTGGGATGTGGAGTAATGCCACAAAGTCAAGGTAATAAATAGAAAATGTTATGCTAGTGCAAACAATGGTAATTTTATAGATGCGGTTTCGAATTTTGAACCACCTGTATTACGTGTCGCCGATCTGATCGTCGAATGACTAGAGCTGGCGTCAGCATAACTTCTATTTTTCCCTACCACGTGCAAGTATAGCCTAGAGGTTTTCCTTGTTCAAGGAATTCGCTAAGCATCATACTTTTCTTCTTTGACTCGTAAAGAAATAGGACCATTGGGTCGGTGGAACTTCCTGTAGAGCGCTTGATATATCAAGGAATTCAGTCGATTACGGCTTTCGTCCATCGGTTGTTGATGAAGCGTATTACGCTTTCAACGCACCATATAATCAAAAACTTGACGAGCGGACGGCATCCTTGTTCTTCGATCGATGACGTAGGTCAGAACTTCAAATCTCTTCTTTTAGTTTGCGAGATACGGGATACTCCTAACATCGACCTTTTAACTGCGCATTCAATGATGCCATGTGATCTTTCATCCTGCTTACGTAGCGACCAGGTTTCTGCTGCATGCGTTAGGGCAGGGATAATCGCCGAGTTAAAAAGGTGGGCACGGAGTCCGATGTTCACTGTCCTCTTCAATACATCTTTAATGCCCTTAAACGGTCTCCATGCCGCTCGTTTCCTTCTTCTCAGCTGTGAAGTTAGATCGTTCATCATGCTGACTTCATTACCTAGATGGATGTAACTGGAGCATTCGGAGAGTTTCGTTCCGTTGAGCGTGAATGGGGCATTCAAAATTCATCAGTGCCCCATGAACATTGTCTTCGTCAGATTTAGTTGAAAGCCAATCTTGCCACAAGCGTTGTTGAGGATCGCTTAACGTTCGCTCCGCCTGGCTGATGCTTCGTGTTATAAAGACGATAACTTACCGTAGCGAATATAGCTTGATTGTCGATCGTGGATTTTGACTCCCACGTTGTCCCCATCCTAATATTCGCATGACGTTTTGAAGGGTGACAATGAATAATTTTGGCGAGATTGTATCGCCTTGTCAGTCACCTCTTCTTACGTCGAAAATAAAATTGTTATAGACTGGCGTTATTTTAGCTGTGAAATATTTATATAACTCACGGAGAATCGTTTTGTATCAAGTGGGTACGCCATGAGTGTCTATAGCCTGTGTGCCCGCTCCTATTTCCAGTGAATCAAAGGTTTCTATCAAGTCAATGAAAATGAGACAAAGAGGTAGTTTGTACTGTTTGTACTCTCGTGAAACCTCAGTGAATCTTGTAATCGTGTGGATGTGGTCTATGGCACTGAAATCTTTTCAAAACCTTGCTTATTCGCATGGCTGTTCTTCGTCCGGTGTTCTGCCAGTCCTGTCTAGGATGACACGAGTGAAAAATTTATAGACGACAGACAGCAAGCAGATTGGACGATAATTGCCTGCTTTGTAAAGCTCTCCCTTTTCAAACAATGAACGGTCTTTCCGATTTTCCATTGACTGATAACCTTACATTCTGATAGTTAACGACTGAAGTGCCGAGCCAGAGTGTTGATGAGAACTGGCGGCAGGCTGTTGAGGTGCTCTGGTCTTATCATGTGTGAACTAGGTGTTGTTCTGTTCTTCACGGCATATCGGATTTCGGAAGGAAGAACAGGTGGAAAGACAGAAAAATCCTCTGTCAATTTACATGACGGTAAGAGGACATGGCTAGAGAAGAGATCCGAGTGGTACTGGTAGATGACTTTCTTCAGTGCCCTTCTGGAAGCTCTGAGTGTCCCCTCAGAGGGTCGTAGTGCAATAATCTTGGTCTTGTGATTGGCGAAACTTCGGTGGTTCTTTGCAAATGCTCTTCCCAGCTTCTGCCTGTTCGTTTTCTTCTGAGGTCTTCTTTCATCGCTTCTATGGAGCCTTTCGCAAGTTTGGACGTTCGATTTCGGTTGCTTGTATCTCGTGCGATTGCACGTTGACATGTCAGTTCTAGTGTCTGCGGAAACAGGCGTCTTTCTGCGACTTTTGGACTTCCGTTTATCATTGCGCTAACGTGAAAATGTTCGATGAGCCAGTCGCGTTTTCGTTAATGATGTGAGCAACATTATCTTCCCAAGAGCCGACTCAAAACTCAATATGTCCTAGTTTATGGTGCTCTTGGGACTTCATTTTTGAATTTAGCGGTTTCCACTCTCCGCGAAAGATGGAACGCTGCGCGGAAGGAGACTGTGGTCTGATCCCGTGTAGAACTTAAGAACAAATCGCTCAAGTGAAATCGATTTACTAAGATGTGGTTCGTTATGGTACTCTCTATTGGGAGAATCCCGTATCGTTGAGAGAAATGTTTTTGGATTGTGAGTTATCATGGATGGTTTTGGTCGTCGTGATGAACTCGGATAGCCTCTCACCTTGTTCATTCTATTCTTGTCCGTGAGGCCTAATGTGACGTTCTTGAGGCATTCTTTTTAGTCCCATTTTCGCATTGTAATTACTAGATATGACCTCGCAAACTTAGCAGAGTGTATGGTCTTCTCTGAAGAACTTTTCGAGGCCCATACTGAAGTTCACTTCGTCTTCGTCATAGCTTGATGTTGGTGCACAAGCAACGAAGATGGTCAAAGCTAGTATTGAACCACATCGTTTCAACCGCAATCGTCCGATACGGGTTGTTATTCGCTCAAACGAGCCAATGTTCACGGTCAAGTTCGATTTGACGAGGACGGCCAATGTCGCGGACACCTCTGCCTTAGCATGTTTCTGGAAAACAGTTCTTCCCCGATGTCGGAAGCAACGTGGAGAAGATAGGTTTTCTTGTTTTAGCCAGGCCAAAGACGTCGTACTTTATTCTTCTTGCCTTGCATCATAGATCTTCTACAGCGAATTCGTGAGCAAGTGCTCGACATTATAGGTACAGGTCGTCATTTTAGCCGTTTCGATCTTGGCAACCTAATTTGGCCCTGAGATTTCAGCAGCCTCTCCGTACTCGTTCTGCCTGGCGCTGCCGTACCAGGGGCTCTTTTGGGGTCAGGGGAACGAGGCCCATATCTGTTACTGCTTTTATCAATTTGATATCCAACGTATCTTGCTAGGCTCTATACGTGGAGCCTGGGTACTCACGAGTAGCTTTCAGTCTCACTAGGAAAAGCAGGAGGAGTTTATTTGTTGGAGGCGACACCTAGCCCCACCTACTTCCTAGCCGCTTAATTGCAGGCTTTTGGCCGACCTTGACGCGTAGAAATAGAGTTTTGTCAGGTCGGCGCTGCAGAAGCAGGGAGCTCACCCCTGAATTCATCTGCGTCTCTGGAAAGCACACGGCGGTCGCTTTCGGTCCGCGTTTATTCCCTTATTCACCACCTGAAGACGCGCCACCTGCCCTCGCGACTAACAGTGCGGGATCCCTCAAAGAGAGAGGGCATCTTCACTGGTAATCCTCGAAAATGCAACATCAGCATTTATTTAACAAAAATTTCGTACGGAGCTATTAAGACGTATTCTTCTTGTCACATTCAAGTGCCCTCAC
>JAHQIW010006334.1:0-23584 GCA_019055375.1 Parelaphostrongylus tenuis
ATATTCATCTTCAATCTGCGTTAAAATGTCACTTGAGAGCATCGATATTCTGAAAGATTGCCGAAAGTACTAAGCCAGTGACATGCTAAACCTTGAAAAGGCTTGAAACAGTTCTCAGAATAGATCGATGTTCTCAACGAGATTTCTAGAACAGTCGATTAGGAAACATTATTATAAGAACAGATTCTATATCAATGAACATTGCCGAGTGAGGTTTCCATTCGGGCGGTGCTCCACCGAAGAAAGAGCTCGACTTGAACGACAACGAAAACGAATAATTGTGGACGATCGACTCAATTATTGCTGAGAAACGAAGAGTCGAATATCGGCCGAATAAATTTATTTTCTAACCACGTGATATTAGCTAATTATAAAAGAAAGTGTTATTGCAATGGTAATGACGAGGAGAGCCTGTTTTCGAAGTACTTAATAATTTATTTACAACCATTCACTCAAAAACTATGAAATTTCGTTGCAGCGAGCACTAGGACCTTTCACTGCCAGCGGGCCCAGCAACTTACCTGTTATCGCGGTTTACACAGAAACAACGTAATCTCTACCCTATTCCCTGGTATTGCAACCAGCAAGGGTGCTGTTCAGGCACTTGCACAACGTTTTGCAATGCAAACAGTGAGTTACAACTTAGGCATTTCATTTTTTTTCGTGAATTCTGAAAAGACGTATGAGATGAGCTGCATTTTTCACAGATCTTCAGTCTCTAAGCTAACCTAACTTGCCAAATTTCACATATGTTCACTGAAAATACTTCCGAGCCACTCTTCGAAATAGTGAAGAAGATTTCGTTTTTAGGTCGTCGATGTTCTCGAAATCGAAGGTCGGAGAGCACTCTTACCTGATTTTGTGATCTCCAACATTCTGGGTCAACTTCAAGTTAATACCACTTACGAACCATTGCGATGTCAGACTCTTATGGAGACCAGGAGATACGCGTAAGTCTCCAGTAGTGGACATGCATTTAGGAAATTCCAATCAGAACTATAAGGGCATTCAAAAAGCAGAGCTGTATTATTTTTTTTGCAAACAAAGGATATTTCCTATAAACTTATTATAAAATATCTCAGAGTTTGAGGAAAACTATCATAGAGCCATAACATCAAATCTTTCAAATTGAGAATATCTTTTCGAATGTTTATACATATTTTATTTTCAGAATGATATAGTATTCATGTGTTAATAGGTGAAGTTTGTAGGTTTTGAGAAGTAAAAGGAATTAGTGTCCAACATTGTTTTGATTTTTCCAGTTGTCTAGTGCACAGAACAAGAAGTGTTTCTGAGACCTATAGTTTCTTGCAGAGGTGCGATGGAACAGCTGTATTTCGTCGGTAGCACGGTGACGGGAATTTGCCCAAGGGAGGTGCGGAGGGTGCGCATGTGCGATGGTTGCAAAGGCCTATCAACGACAAGCACTTGTCCCTCTCAGGAACTCTCACGGTTTGGACGGTTTTTTTATTGCACAACTTCGTTTTATAAGAAAAATTCTATGTAGACTACGAACATCTCATGGCTAATTGGTCGAGGTCGATGTGGCAAAATGTTGTGGACAGAGCGCTTCGATTGTTAAGATCGGGTCCGTTTGGTTCGCATTTGTACACGGTAACGGTCACTGTCAGCTGAAATTGAAAGTGAACTGTGATATCATGAGACAAACATTTTTATCTAATCGATGTTCATTGTGGCAGTACACTATCAATAAACTAGCAACCATATGGTGTTGAACAATCAGAGTGGAGAGCACGTAAATTATATTGAAATGAGTATTTTCTTCTGTATTAGCCCGTTCCGAGGTGTCATTGATATTGTTTCTGAATACTAGCGAAGCATGCAACAATACAGTTAGTAATGCAGCTTGATTATACAAATGATCGAGGTGGCATACTATTTCGGCGGGTCGCCTCTGCAGAGCCTGGAAAGATCATCATTGATCCCACAATCCACTAGGCAAAACCTCCATAAACCTAACAGAAAACGTAAGAACACGAATTTTTGGATCGCCATAGTAAAACTTCATCACAAAACACCACTCACCGATTTTGATGTTTTGTGTCCATCCAATCATTCATTGAAGAACCAGCAGCATTAAGGGTCAGTGCATCAGTGGGCTGTGCCTAACTCAGGCCGGAAAAGATCAGCTCAGGTATGGTTCGAGGTCACGCAGTAATTACGAGGCACTCCTCTTTCGGTTCATTTTTTGGGCCTTTGCTATGTATCCAAAGGCTTTTATAATTGAACTGCACAATGTGATGAATTTGTGCTTACTACTTCACTTGAGAAGTAATGAGAAGTTCCCATATACATTTTTACAAACCAAATTTCTGCTGTGAAATAAATATTTTTATAAGGTTTGGAATAGTAGCCGAACTGTTTTTACGGCAGCGCGCTCTGAAGTTTCGGCTAAAAATTCACTCATTCGCTTATCGAAAAGTAACCAAATCTCATCTGCAGGCATTCCCATTTTGAGTGCTCTGAAATTAATGCTAATGAATGTGCTTGCTTTTATAGATGTTACTCATATCCACAATGGAAGTTCATTAGTAGAAACACAAATGAAAGCATTTGATAATGTAAATTGGCGATTTCACGAGGAGCTGCCTTTTGTCTCATGAAAATTTTTGAAATGGAAGATAATATGTTGTCGTCCAAAAGATTTCTGAACGCTCCCTTGCGAGAGATTTATTAGTTTTATTACATCTATTTTGCTGAAGCGTTTAAAAGCTGCAGAAACAACAACCGCTGATGAAATTTGAGTGCCTGTTCTAATGAGTTTTGAGTGGTAGTTGACAAGGTAAGCTAATTCTAACACTCCCGGGATAAGTGATCTTAAAGTCGTAACTCTGAAATTGCCGTGAGAGGACGGAAATGACTTTGAGTTCAATTAACATTTAAGTTCAATTTCATGATCACTCTGAATCTCTGCTGCGCGACAGTCGTCCATGTCGGTGGTCTAATTTGAGCATGCCGGCTGCTGCTAGTTACATACCGTGGTCTGGCAAAATTGAAATCGGAAATGAAATTCTTTGATGTTGTGATTTTTATAAAAATATAACTCGATGATTTCACTAAAGAAAACGCGGAATCTTTATCTTTTAGTATCTTAGTGACCTCTCAAGAGCTCTTGAGATGAATCTATTGAAGCTGTCATTGATACGAACACCGCGAAAAAGGAGATTTTTTTATGACGGCAGTGAAATATACCAGCAAAATAAATATCTTTTTCTCTAGAAACCAACTAGAATCGTCTATACAGTCTACGTTTTGTAAGCTTTTTGATGCCCTGCTCAATAGGTTGAGGCAAAAGTTCTAAGAAATCCCTGTAAAACATTTCTTTTTTTTTCGTATCTTTTTCTGTAGTTGTTTTTTTTTATTGATGCACCTTTTAAATCCGAATAAAAACCCAGCAAAAGATCGATTCCGCGGGCATATAATTGCGACTTCTTGCTGTTGAAGAAATGAATGACCGAATTGTGCAATTCAATATCCGTACCACACTTTCTTCACCTTCGTCGAACCTTTCAAACCATCTGTACATCATACTTATGCCAATCTGTGTCTTTGCCCCAAGCCAGAATGATGATTCACTTGCCATCGTTGCATTTGAACTCAACAGTCATTCGTGCATCATCAACAACCTGATTTGCTCGCTTGTTAGTTCTGCCTTGAAACAAGTAGGTAAATTATATACCAGTCAGTGCTGGAGAATCGGTCTTTCAAATGAGCCTAAAAACACAAAAAAATGGCTGACACCCAAAAAAGTTACAAGCATATTCTCAGATTTTTTCCCAACTTATTATGATAGCCATTACATTTCACACTTATATAGGATTAAGCCCGATCACATTACTATTAACAAGTTTAAATAGTGATGTGTAAGTGTAATATGAGTTTGTGCATCATCCATTTACTTTCTCTAGGCTTTGATGCTCGGTCGTTGGCAAGGTCTCTAACAATAGTGACATCAACTACATAAACATTTGTTTCGCGACTACGTAACCGAACACGCTCAGCTAGAACAAATTATGCCCGCAATCGTTTTGTTTCTCAATCTAAAATTCTTTGAACCTTGTTGTACATTTCTCACAGTGTGTCACATAAGACCAGCGACCTCTTCCATATAAGTATTAAAAAAGTGATTTTTGATTTGTTGCGAAGATTTTGAAAGCCTTTGGCACAAGCATCAGATTGCTGTCGATATCCACATACACTTTGAAAATCGCAGACTACTGCTTTATTTGGATTTATTATGTAACTAATTCCGACAATATCAGTTATCGACTACTACTTTTGTGAAAAATTCTTGATAAAACTGGCAGATCTAAATTTTTTGCTAGGGAGCAGAAACCCACTTTTGTTCATATAGCGCAGATTCATAAAGTTTATACCTCTAAATTTGGTCAATTCTAAGGCCATTTCATTTGTACGGTACTCCACCTCATTCAAATTGATTTGATGAGATACTGGAGCCACACATGGAGTACTCGAGTGGCCGCTCACAACCGGATGGAATCACTTTGGCTGTGTAAAGCTAAAGGTGCCAAAATTTCAGCTGAGAACACTTCATTTTTCCCTTTTCCCCGTGATGAGTTGAAGTTTTACCTCACCCAGCCACAGATGTTGAAGGTGTCACACACCACATTTCGGCCAGCTATGCATACAAAAGATATAATAATCCTACTTTGATCTCAAAGGTAGTAGAAAAAAGAGAATTTTTCTCGCGTATTGCCTCAGATATACCTTTTATTGTCAAAGAAACTTTGCCATTAGGAAAAAAGCTGGTTCTGGGGCATTAGTGTTTTCTTTACTGCTTTGTAAAATATCGACTGGCGCCAAGTTCCAAACAGTTGTGAAAACTACTCGAAATATGTAGCCTGTCAGACCATAGAAACGAAGTACTGAACATTGCAATACGACTTTTTTCTATTTCTCTTCAATATAAGCAGCGTGTTAATGTACCAGAGACTTTACACCACCTCCAACTAGCCTGTTTTGATCTCATCACAACTTTTGAGCTTTTCATTAAAGCCCTACCTATGCTCGATGAGATCTTGTCATATTGATACCTTACTCTTTTGGAAAATGGCATAAGATGAGGATGTTATAATTGATCATTGCATATCCATGAGAATACTAAGACATGGGGAAAACTTATGGCCTGATGAGGAAGCGATAGACTTGAACAATAACTATCCTTTTACAAAGCGACGCATACTTGCACTACATCATCGGAGTTCAATAGATGAAAGAGACCTAATTTTGGTTAGTATAAGATAATATTGAAACCGAGTTCAGAAAGCACAGTCCAATGCTACATGATCTCATTTATAAGCCGCGCATATAAATCTAGGTTCTTTCTGATTAGGAGGGAACAGATGAGAAACCAATCTCATTCGCTGGAGAGGAGCTTCTCATAGAATTGTTAGTAACATTCGAAAGCTGAGACTTGGGTTACAGCTCCACGTCGCCGGTTTTCAAATCACCCCGATATGATGCTGTAGAATCCAGATCAAGATTTATGTTTCACATTTGAATTTCGTCATCATTTTGATCACCTGTTTAATTCGCTGGAAGCCGAAAACCATACCATTGTAGAGAGAAATCTTCGTAGTATCTCAGTCAATCGTTTTATTCGAAGTTTGTTCCAGAGCGTAGGGAACATTCTCTATTGAATAGCAATATAACATCGTCCCGCCTCGCCCCGCTCCTGCCACTCCTCTGCCATGACCGTCGTCTTGTCGAATAGCCAGTAAAGAGCCTATCGAAACTGTAAAACTTATCTTTTTTCCCTGCTAAGCCGTATTTCCAGAAAGTAAACACATCGCAAAAATTAGAAGACATTACGCTGTCAGATGATCAGATGACTAATCAGATGACTAATAGTTTAGATAAAAGGCTCGTTTCGGCGAGGTTTCAAGCACAAATCGAAAGACCAAGGAAGATCAAAGATCAAGAGCACTTTTGTAAAGCGAGCATATTTTAAGTCCTTTGAAATCTGTGCTATAGTTTGAATACTAGCATTCTAGAGAGGGAGCTTTGCTCAGCGAAATGTAATCGAGACAAGAGAAAACACACGTGATTTTATGAAACTTTATTTCATTCCAAATGTTACAGCGTTATAAAAAGGTATTTTGAAAACCCGATGAAGTGGGGCCGTAGCCTCAAGTTGAGCTTTCGAATGGTTACTGTGAAGTCCCTCTCCAGCGAAAAAGAGATCGGTTTTTAGTTGTTCTTTTCTAGTCAGAAAGAACTGAAATCAGAACAATTTGTCCTAGTTCATATGGACTCTTTTGAGTGCATGACAAACAAGATTGGTCCTCATTCACTAAAAATCCCATTGCTTCTAAAAACTTCTTCGCTTTTGTTTTTCGATGTGGCCGTGCTATAACTTTCCAGGATTCGAAATATGACCACGAGAAAACGGAGATACAAGAAAAAGTTGGAGGCTGATGTATGTGCAGAGAACTCGATTAGAAACTGTGCATTTCCGGAGAAGTCCGTCTTCGCATTACATCATTGAGGGTCTCGCTCCACCTTTCTCGTAGTGGCGTCTTAACAGTATCGGGGACTGTTTTTTTTTTTGTTTATCAGCAATCATCGTTACCTTGAAACAAGAGTGAGAAAAGGCAAAGCAAAGGTCTTGGTGGTGTACTGCTAGCGCGCGCTGCACCAGATAGGTGTAGTCGCGATTTAAGCTCTCACTTATACATTAATAAGTTCTGCTCAGGTATCAGTACTCTCCTAGTTATATTTCGCATAGTACCCTGGTGCTAAAAATCAATTAACCAGTGGAAACTTTTCAAGTCAAGCAACATTGTGGTGACATGGATTTTTCGCTGTGTGATTAGATTTCATTCTTTACGGCTGCCATTTCTGGTGCATTGTCACTATTCATAGATATCCTACGCGATCTTCTTGACAACAGTTCAATGAATCTGGTTCAAGTGCTTTTCGATCGTTCAATCTCTAATGAAAATGCTCTTTATTCTACCTATTTTGAATATTTCACACCAAGTGTACCTCAAAAACCAGTTATGCTCACCATTACACTTCTTCTACTGTGAGCCTTGGTGCCATGATAATTGGGGTGAACTAGACATTCCGCCCAATGTTGTAAATGAAAATGCTCTGTGTCGACGAAGTTTCCATACAGTGCCTCATGCATACCATTAGTTTTGGTTACTAGGGCACAATCATAAGTGTACTCAAATGCCTAGTGTTTTTCTTTTTCAGAACATTTATAGTACAGCGGATTGTCCTTTTACTCAGGGTTTTTTCATTGTTATTGCAATTTATTTGCTGCACCTGCATCATAGACGATTTTATTCTGTCTACTATCAATGCGGTTCCTTTTCTAGCACCGATGTCCTTTAAAATTCCGCATATAACGATTTTACCGTGTTACGAAAGCAGTGATTGTTCTTGTTCAACTGAGAAGAGCTGAACTTTACCAAAATGTCAATTACAAGTTTTTGAAGGATGTTCATTTAGGAGCTTGAAAGAAATCACTTAGTGGAATATTGTGGTAGATGTACACATGCCAAGGAATTCACAGGATTTGCTATAGGTGATTGTGTCTCATCCAAACAACCATTTGCGGTCAAGTCACTGATTACGTCCCCGAAGGTCTTACAAAAGCACTCTCCTCTCCCAGATGTGCCTTTTAACATAATAGCTGAAAGTATTACATAAACACTCACAAGAAGAATCAAAGCAGAGAGTACTAAACATAGCAAAAAATACGCCTCATTGAGGTTTTCCTCAGTTCTCTTGCTTAAACATCTTTCCTAATTTATATACATAATGTAAAGCTCAGATCACGCGCTACGCGTCATTTTCGATTCTCCCAATAACAGTCACAAATCATGCTATTAAGATTTTGCCGTTTTAAAGAAACAACAAGTGTTATTTTTTGTTTTTTTTAAAATTCAGGTTATTGGTTACATGCTCATTACAAAATGAGGAGGTATCATCGACGAGAAATTTTTTTACCTCTAGAGGTTACAGTTTCCCCACTTTCCAACATCCATTATGTGCAATTTTTAGCTGGCAAGTTTTTATAGAAGGTTTTGGAAGATTTCCCTATAGATGAGAATTTTTAAGGGTTTGCTGTTCACCTGCATTACAATGTAAAGTGTCACCACACTGTCAGTGTCTGAGGGCCGCTTTCACATCAACGAAAAACGATTTGCACGCTTTGCACTGCACGATGACCACTTCAAATGCCCTAACAAGGGAACTTTCAAAAAAGAAAGTGAAGAGAGCACATTTCGGCTACATCTACTTTTCCATTTTGAAGTCCAACAAAATTTCACTCTTATATTGATCTATGATAGCACTGCTTTCAATTGAACTCAATGTCTATTTCCTTTTTTGATTCTTTAGTTTAAATTAGTTACTGCCTGAGATCAATCTATTCCTACGCTGTCAAATTATACTTCACTCAAAAGTCTACGTGAAATCTAGGACCAATTCGAAAATTTTGCTTTTTCTGATGGAGTATGCTTGTGTAAATATGAAAAGTTACTAAAAATTTTATAAGGTACGGCGTCAACCTGATGTGCTAAAGCTAGGGTAATGCCAAAAACGAAGATGACACAAAGTGGAAGGAGCATTGTGTTAATTAGTTCTACATTTCAGAAGCTCCTGATTTATATATGCATTCTTATCAACAATCAGCACTCGATGGCTCACAAACTTTTATCATTAGGGCCACAGTTTGTCTTGAATAGCTCACTAGATACTAACTAAATAGCATACTGCATTCTTGCTTGCAACACTTGAGATTTTTCAATTCTACTGTTGCCACTGGTAGTTAGAGCAATCTGCAAGTTCTTACTTCCAACTACGAACTGAAGCTCTACAGGTAAAGCTACCATCAACGAATGTTCGCACTTCTGTGACTAAGTAACTCTTATAGCTCTGGTTTTCGGGGGAGTCATAATAACGAGGGCGTCGCTCTGGAGTTCCAGATTATAATTCATTCTTTCGCCCAACGAAAAGTTGCCAAATTCTATCTTCGGCACTCACATTTTGGGTGCTCTGCAATTATCGCCAATGAATGTGCTTGCTTTTGTAGATGTTACTCATATCGACAATGGAATTTGTTGACTAGAAACAAGAATGAAAGCATTTGGTCTCGTAAATTGGCGATTTCCAAGAGCTGCCTTTTGTCTCGTAAAAATTTCCAAAATAATGGATAAGAATGTAGTCGCTCAAAAGATTCTGAACGCTTCTTTACGAGAGATCATTAGGTTTTATTAGATCTATTTTAATGATCTTGTTGCTGTTTTTGGCATTTGACGTAAGAAGAGGGGTTCGACAAGCGATACAATTTCGGCAAAACTATTCACTGCCACCCTACAAAACGTCATGCGAACATTAGAATGGGACAATATGGGAGTGAAAATTGACGGTTGACAATTAAACCATCTTCGCTTTGCTGACGATATCGTTCTCATAACACCAAACATCAGCCAAGCGGAACGAATGTTGACTGACTTCGATAACGCCTGTGGAAAGATTGGTCTTCAACTGAATCTAACGAAAACAATGTTCATGAGGAACGGATGGATTTCTAATGCCCCATTCACGCTCAACGGAACGACAATCTCCGAATGCTCCAGTTACGTCTATATAGGTCGTGAAATCAACATGATGAACGACCTAGCTTCAGAGTTGAGCAGGAAGAAACGAGCGGCTTGGGAACGTTTAAGAGCATCGAAGATGTAGTGAAGAGGACAAAGAACATCCGACTCCGTGCCCACCTTTTCGACCTGACAATTATCCCTGCCCTGACGTATGCAACAGAAATCTGGTCGATACGTAAGCAGAATAAAAAATCGCTTGCCGTTATCGAACGCGCAGTCGAAAGGTCGATGCTAGGAGTATCCCGTATCTCGCAGATGAGAGAAAGGATCCGAAGTTCCGACCTACGTCAACGATCGAAAATCAGAGACGCCGTTCTACACGCCGGGATATCGAAAATAAGGTGGGCCGGACACGTGATGCGATTCAACGACAACCGATGGACGAGAGCCGTTACCGACTGGATTGCTCGGGACGTCAAGCGCTCTACAAGAAGACCACCGACCCGTTGATCCGATTTCTTCACGAAAGCGATAGAAGAAAGATATGATGCTCAGCGAATCCCTAGAGCGAGGAGGACCCACTGGGCCACTCTTGCACGCGATAGGGAAAAATGGAAGAGTTGCTGGTACCCGCCCGAGTCACTCGACGATCAACGGGGCGACAGGTGATACAGGTGATTTTAATGACGTGTTTAAAAGCTGCAAAAACAAAAACCACTGATAAAATTTGAGTGCTTGTTTGAGTGAATTTGATGAATAGTTGACAAGGCCAAGGTATTCTAAAGCTCTAGGGATAAGTGATCTTTAAAGTATTAACTCTGAAATTGCAGGAGAGGACGGAATGACATTATGTTCAACTTTATGATCACTTATTTCAACACATAATTAGTTTTCTTACAATTTTCAAGATTAGTTGAAGCGAGCACAGATGATGTGGCCGGCGAAGACCATAAGAGGGTGTCGCATGAACTACTCACTTCAAGTTCAGGAAAACGTGATGGACGACTTCACTGTACTGAATATGCCATTGTACCATTGAAAACACTAACCAATCGTTCTTCGCCTTTCTACGACATACAAAATGGATTAAATTCTGAATTTCTTTCATTTTTCTGAATTTCAGTTGATAGTTTAACGAACGCCCACATGGCATGAATGAAAATTCAGCTGTGGACCACCGTATCGAATAATACAGAACTAAAGGCAGAGATGACGAGATATTAGCCAAATAATACTTATAACTAACCTCATTTCAGCCTAATAATGCAAGAAAATGATCAATCACGTATGCCGAGATTAGATCAAAGCCGACTTTTCTGGATATATTGGGTTGTGTCATGATTTTGTTTGCATTTCGACACTTATGTTGTTCAGTTGTCAGTTATTTAACGAAATCAATCGACTAACAGCATAATTACTATCATTCTAAATATATATAATAATATAGCCATGTATTCGTCCTCGATTTTTAACTTTGAGGTGATCTCCTATATGCAAACATCTATCACATCGTTTTGAACAATGTGAAATTAACTCAGTGTCATACTTTTGAATCTGATCACGACATTCTACGTGTAAATATTCCATTTAGATAGGAGATGATCAAGAAATGTCACTGAGTGTAATAAACAAACCGCATGAAACGAATTCGTTTTCAACAATGTCATATAATATTATGGCAGATACAAAATTGAGACTACGCGAAGCTGCTAGAAGTTTTCTGATCTGTTTCTTCTTCTCAGTTCCAAGATAAATTCTGTACGTTGACCAAGCGTGACCAAACATCATGCACAAATGAAGCCTTTGCTCCAGATTCTAGTAATTTTACTGCTCTCATCGCAGTGTTAGATGTTTCAAATACACCAAAGAGAATTAAGTGGTGAGCAAAAACACGGCCTCAGAAGGAATCAAACCCGTGATGTATTCTCACCGGGGACCCGTGGTACCACTACACCACCGGGTACTTTTCTCTCATGTATATGTAGAGCCTTTGCGCTTAGTTGCATCTGCTGCCTTCTGCTATACTCATAATAAAATGGTTTCCAACATCAGGTGTGGGAGATTGAAGACAGCCTTTACCGATGGGGAGAGAAGCGTATTCCGTGACACATTGTGCTAATGCGATAATCAAAAGACCAGCGACTGAGATGAGAATATTTCGGTCAAATCTTGAATGAAAATGGACTGCATGGAACGAAAAGTTAAAGGAAAATTCCAATGACGCGCCAATTTCTCATGTTGCTCGGCTTACAATCGGTTCCCGCCTTCTTATTTCTGATGCTGCGACAATTGACAAAGCGCTTGAATCACAACTGCAAATCTGAGAAAAAGTTTTCCAAAGAAGAGATCGATTGGTAAAAACAAAGCGAAATTCGGTTTCAAATTTTTAAGCGAAAACTGCGTTAGCGAAACGTTGATGTTCTTGACAACCTCTTACATTTCGCACGCTCATAATTTATAGTTTTAACGGAGTGGTCAACTGATAGCTAACTGAGTAGATCTATAGAATTTTAATAGTATGGCTGATAAATAGGCGTATAATGAGTTGTTAGCAAAAATTCACCAATATGAAAACGTTGGCGGAAAATCGTGCCAGGATTGGGTCCTGGAATGAACAGCTGCATGAAGACATCAAATGTTGCCGTGAGATGGTGAAATATTTTTCCATCGATGGCCAATTTATTAAAACAGGAAAGCGCAGTGGACAATATTAAAGAATGTAGGTGATGTTATGATAAGCATACGCCACCCTGTTCATCTTTTCAAACGTTTCAAGGTGTATATTTAAAGAACGCCGTCCTTCCGCAATTTCCGCACAATATGCAGGCAAAATAGATTTTTTTATTGCACATTTCAGATAATGAAATCTCATTTCTTGGTGTAGTGGTTACAATCTCTTTAGTGGTCACTCTATATCTGTTATATTTTTGAAAAATCGGTTGGAATGTTGGAGTTTTTCTTCACCACATGAGTGATCAATTCGACTCAATCAGTTTTCGAGGTTTAAAGACCTAAAGATGTCTTCCCACAATAACCAAGGCAGATATTGCTGTATTAAAGAAAAAAGGACAACAAAATTTGATGCCATTATGATATTTTCCCAGTTGGACAATGTTACGCATCCTCTTGTTCACTGAATTGTTGCGGAGCTGCGATGGCCGAGATTTCAAATTTTGAAGAGCTCTTCAGTGGCCCCACACCTCCAACAAACTGTTAGGTTCGAAAAAAGTTCTGGAGTACTTGTAGAAAACTGAAAATTCAAGCATGAATTTCAAACAAAAGCAATAATGACTCTTCAGAATAAAGGCCATTGTTTCCTACGACTTTCTGCCATCGCCCACCAAGTCATAAAGCTTGTCGGAGTACAATTCTTTCACATTGAGTCAAAGAACTCTTAACGTGGTTCTTCAGCCTCATCGAACGACTCAAACTTTGTTGGACGTTCTGAACGAGGCTTGTCTTCGAGGTCAAGATCTCCGGCATTGAGAAGTGTTGAAACCAGCATCCATCAGCGGATTTGCTTCTTGTGCCTTCCCTTTCAACTTCGTTGATTTCATCGATTGTAGCTCGATGTGGAAGACCATTTCTCCAATAATGACGTAATAAAACACACGAACTGCGACTGTGTCGTCAGAAAGGGCGAAGGCTTGCAAGAAAGTGAAAATAAAGAAGAATCATGTCTAGGCCCATAGTGGGAAATCCCACATGAGAAAATAATATTCCATAATATGCATGGGAGTTATCCCATGATTATTGAAGTGCCTCGGAATTTTCTTTGCAATCGTAGTGAGAAATATCTTAATCAATCATCTTTTCGCTGTGGAAGTCTCATCCCAATAGTTAACGACACAGTGTTTGAAAGAGAAAGTTTTACTCATTTCCAAAGTGCTGGCGAAAAGTCTCCGACTGAAGTGTAGTGAATTCTGTTTCAACTATTTCGCCAATGACATGTCGAAAGCTTCGTCAACGCTGTATATCATAGACCCTGTTTATGAGGTGTACAAGCCGTGACTGAAGCCGAATAAGCTATTGCATTTACAGCCGTTTTGTGGTTTGAGACTTCCGTGTCGTTTTGGTTGAATGCCGAAAAATGAACAATCGTCGCTACAGTATTCTTCCTGCACTTTCAATACATTTTGTTATATGTCCGCGAATTTCTAGACGTTTTTTTTTTGTATGGAATTCCATAACCTATATAATTTGTCGTCTCGCTGTTGTCGAATAAATATAGCGGAGCTTTCCTTATTTTCCTAATACGTCAAGCAGCCTCAATAAGCCCTCCTCATTGAAGAGATTGCTTGGGCATCATATCCATCTTAGAGATTTTCTGTGAATAAGTTGGGTCGTATCAAGTGTCCTTCTTATAGTGTGTTGAGACATTTCAATGGATTCTCCCGGGTTACTTCTACTCATCATTGCTGCCAGCAGAGCGTATTATGTGCCCAGCCTAAGGTCTTTTTCCAAATCCACTCCATTGTTCTTCTCATTCTCCAGTCATCGTCCCATCTCGTTATAAATACTTTCCCTCCCTCTCCCTTCCATCAAATTGTTTTTGATGTTGATGCATATTTTGCTCTGCTTCAAAGGCAGGGCACTCTTCCAAGATGTTAACTGCAAAACCACGGCTCAATGTTGAAAGTGTTTTCAAAAAATATAATCTTTTGAGAAATACTGGCTCATGTTCCCGCCACGATACTGAAGAACTGGGACTGTAGCGTCAAATAACTTGATGTGTTAGGATAATGAGATTAGCCAGTGGTCTCTGACTCACGCTGCTCGTTTCTTCCATCGTGTTGTATTCCAATTGCTATGCACACTCAGAGAAAGTTTCAAGAATCATTCAAGTAATGGTCTACCCAGTTGGTGATCCTCTCCGTTTCAATCCATTCTCCTTACACCAGGCTTCTTTCATAACTGGGTTTTGACATGACATTGCTTATAAACCTCTACAATTCTTGAAGGTGATCGAAAGTAATCCAAGCACTCAGGTGTCCGTTGTTTTTTGCAAGTTTGGCTTTGTCCAGTTTCAAGAATGAGTTTCAGAATAATTTCCATGGTAATATTACACAACACGCTCAATGTGCTGATCAGCCGCTGCTTATTTACGTCGATCGTTAGGCCACCATTTACAAATGGCAGTACATGAGTTTCGCACAATTTACGAATGCTCTTGTGTTCAATTGTTGTCGTTGACTACATTCATAAGAAAATTCTCTCAATGAAGCCCAATAATGAAGAACTGCCATTCACTTTCAGTTGAACGGTAGACGACCACAAGTCATTATAGGAAGCACAAATGCATTTTGCCGCCTTGACAGAGTCACATGCATGACAGTAATCCTGAGATGAACGAAAAGCGCTCACAATTTTCATCGAGCTATCTACCCATTATGGAATTTGACTTATGTTTTCACAATGAACTAGCACTGTCTTCTTCTCTTCGAAATATGAACGAATTTGGGGTTAGTTCTTGTATTGCATATTCTTCTTTTCAACAGTATTTAGTGATAGAATTCTCCGCTCACTCACGGTGGCCTTCCGCTGTATCGAGTCAGTGCTGCTTTTCTCTTCCACACGAGTCCGAGACCTGCCTGGTACCAGCTTACCGACTCAGAGGGACGGATGAGCTGGTGAGCCATAAGCGCGAGGTCGAGCCATTGACCTCGTGTGCGGCACAGAGCACCTGTAACCACTGAGCCACGCGCGCTCAGGATGTGCTATGTCAGTTGAAATTATGTTACTTTTCGGAAAAGACGTTGCTGAACATCGCGCACCCGTCAGTGTTAGTTATGCCTCCTAACACAGTAACCCTTGAATTTCTTGGTGAATTACTTGTCTTATTGTGACTCGCTTGTTCTTCATTAGCGGTATCCGTATGCCTTCTCAAAACCATGTTATGCGATCTACTTAGGAGAACATCGAATTTTCTCCGTAAAATAACTTAGCTTCTGATACAACACCAGGGAGCTGTGAACATGTATGGCTTGTCGATTGAGCAGTTCATGGTCCTATTTAAAGAGTGCCTGAACTGCTCAATCTTTAGATGGTCCGGGAAATATTATGCTGAAATGAGAGGGCTGGCAATGGGGCAGCAACTGGCACCTAGCCTGGCGATTGCCTTTATGTCGAAAGTGGAAGCACTAATGATGGATCTCCGGCCATTACTCTACTGTAGATATATAGATGATCGTTTGGTTTTCTGTTCCACTCAAGAGGAGCTAGATAATTGTCTTGAATTACTCCGGTACATACATTGGCTGCTGTTCGAAAAACATGTTTTTTACTAACGCCTTATTCGTATGTGAAGAATGAGAAGAGAGATAAAGAACCAGGATATTCTTATTGTCTCTACGTCGAAAGTGGGAAACACTAGTGATGGATCTCCGGTCATTACTCTACTATAGATTCATGAATAATTGCTGGTTATCGGTTTCACCCACGAGGAGCTAGATAGTTACTTTAGATTACTGAATGAACAGTCCAGAGTATATGAAATCCACCGTGAGACAATATAAGGACGATTGGCTTCCATTCTTGAACGTGCAAATAAGCTTAACTGAGAGCGGCTACATAACAGAGTGCTACCGAAAGCCAAGTAATAAGAATATCCAGCTTCACTGTCTCTCTTCTCGTCCCTCACATACGAAAAGCGCTAGTAAAAAACATGTTTCGAACAGCAGCCAATGTATGCACCGGGGAGGAGCAGAGAGTAGAGTCCGTGAAACTGGCTCGGGAAATAGCCACTTCTAATGGATACGAATTTGTAACCCTCGGCTTAGGTTTAGAGGAAATAATGCGCCTCCAAACGAAAACTCGAATGAAAGAAAAGTCCCGTTTATCTTCCCGTTCTTTTCAAATGAGATAAGTATAGCTATAAACGCTGTTTGAAAAGAGCGGGTTTAGAGCAATCGGTGGCCATTATGAAATACCACCGAATACTCTAAAACGCCAACTAGTTCGCAACCGCTTATATGACCGTGTCTGCATAACGAAAGATTGTCAAAATATGTCCTAACGGCAGAGACGGTGATTGCATGAGCGTAGGTACAGTCTACCTAATCTCTTGCAAAGCGTGTAGCGATAAATATATTGGCGAAACGGGTAGGCCGCTCTATGCCCGCATAGAAGAACACCATAGCTGACAAGCGTCTTAATAGACGGAACACCCCGCTAGGGACGCATAGAGCACAGAAGCACGACGGAGTTGATTTTGAAATCGAAGTCACCATCCTTGCGCAGGAGAAAAAAAATCAGCGCGAAAGGTCTTGGAAACGTTTTGGATATTACGGCCATTCCAACCATAAACCGCAGGGAGGAATGCCTCGTTATCACTCATGATTTAAGTCAGTATATAAGACTGTTGTTTTGATAGGTAGGGTGCATTACGAGCCTATGTGATCTCCTTCCGGTAATCTCCACTTGATCATTTAGTGGAACACATATAAAAAGCGGTGAGTATGTTGAGAGTTGATTTTGTGCTTGATGCGATTGAAATCTAGGTCTGGTGATTTTTTCTAAAGAAGTAATGGAGGTGCTTGACTGATTGGATTGCAAACAATTTGACCTTTCCAGGCACTGAAGAAGGCGAACTGCCGAAACGTCAGCTGTGAATAAAGTTTAATGTATCACCTCGTGTTTGGCTAGATATACATCCTATCACCTGGAAACGAAGCTGAAAATTCAAGACGAATGCATGGCGCATCCTTCAGAGATTGATCACGCCGGAAGATTTACACTTCTGGAGCTCTTGATTTCTTTCCTGTTGGAGTAATGGAGGCGTTTGATTGACTGAGCTGTAGTCAACCTAATCTTGTTCAAGCTCCTAAACGCCGAGAAGACAGCTGTCAAATAAAGTTCATCATAAGAGCCTCGCGTATGGCTCAGAAAGAGGAATTCAGATAACCTCAGGTTTCTGCTTGTCTATGGAAATTGTGATGTGACAACGAATCTGGATGATATGAACAGTAGCAACCAAAGTTTGAGCCCTTACCGCTCCAACAAATCTCATAATGTCAGATTTTCAACTTTTTACTGCCTTTTTCACAGTGTGATGATGTTTCATGCACACCTAAGAGAATCGAGTGGAGAGCAAAATTACTACCTCAGACAGAAGTCGAACGCGTTTCATCCATACGGGTACCGACTAGCCAGCCATCGGAGTACATTAGCGCTACCACTCATTCTTCATTATCTCTATGGCAGCTATCAGCCACCAACTTTTAACGGGTTTGGTCGGATATGCGATTTCGCTTTATGAACCCAGTTAGGCTTACAGCCATTGTGATATTAATCCTCAAGAGGAGAAGAGGATAAAGATATCTGTTATAGATTGTACATGTTCAATACCTGTCAGCTCAACTGGATCTAATGACGATATCTGCTTACCAGCTCGAACCCGTTGACGGTTATTGCTGACAAATTCGATGCCGTATATCGAAAAAAGGGTGGTAGTGAAACGATACCACGGTGGTGTAGTGGTAGCACGGGCCCCCATACGAGTGAAACGCGGGTTCAACTCTCGTCTGAGGCCGTTTTTTACTTAACCTTAATTATCTTTGTAATATCTTTTCACCATTTACAAATTCTTCACCTGATAAGCAGACTAGTGATATATCAACTGAGCGGTCTAATAAAATGTAAATTAGGAATACCATTTATTACCATTTGATCCTTTCCGGACCATTCAAAGTCTGAGCAGTCTAGGTAACCTTTGTGGACGGCGATTCTTGATTTCCCAAGCGTGGCACAATTTTTGTCTTCTAATAAGATTTTTTTTATTTGAAAAACCTTAGTGTTCCTTGCGCCATCCGGTGAAACATGATTTTCTCTACACGTTCAAATACTTTTGTGCATATATACTCTTATGTGCGAAGAACTTCTAGTGTGTAATGTTACCTTCTTCCGACTCTTACAACGCACTATAAAGACTTGCTCTCAAATTAAATTTAGCTTTGGAGTCGTCAAAATCTGTGCTCTCAAATGAGTTCTAGTTAAGTCTGATAGAAAGGGATCCTCAGCCCTTAGCCGAGCAACAAAGCAAATTAAATCTGAATCATAACCCTATTTTTCGCCGCTACAACACACAAAGAAGGTCTATCCCAAACCAAGAGAAGTGTTGAAATTGTTCAGATTTGACCTTTCGAATGACTACTCGAAATCTGGATAAGAAGTTTTGTCCAGCAAAAGAGGCCTTCTAAAAATTTGGAGGTTGTAATGACCCTTGTCGTTGGTGAAGGGTTAAATGATCCATGACCTGACAAATCGAGAAGAGGTACACAAACATCGAAATACCGCTTGTAGAGACCCTAAAAGTTAAGCTAAGATTGATAGCGTGCCAGCTAATTCAATGGCCACCGTGATCACCGTCTCATAAGGCCTCTGGGTCTCCCTAATTGCGCTCGCTCGCTCTTAGAAATGATCTCAAATTTCTCACCAATGCAACAAATTCTTTAAAAAAAACCTTACGTTAGAATCGCTACAGCACGCAAGAGCTTCCATATTGATTCCGTTTCAAGAGTAGTCTCGAATTACTGATCATTCATGATCAATAAAACTAAGGGTTTTATGACCACTTTTTTTCTTTGTGCGCTCTTTAGTCAAAACGCCAAAGTAACATAAACTTCCATATTTTATCGGGCTAATTCTCAAGCACGCCAGGAGGAAAAAAAATTAGTTTGAACTCCAGACCAGCCCGAAAAAGTGGCATACGACAGCTGAAGAACTAATAGAATCCAGATTTATCAGAATACAGGCGGACATTTTGTAGTAATTTCTCATCAGCTAGATGTTCAAATAATGGAGAAACTCTTCGAAGATGCTACCTTTATCGCCCATCATCTGGAAAGATTTTATTAGTCAATATCGCAAATTGAACCGGGAATGGGTCAGTGTGGTAAACGTGGCCGGTTTAACATTATCAGTTATTTCTCAACTTGAATTTTAACTACCAACGAGCTGTGTCATATCTTCTACTTATCAGAACAGATAATTTGACATCTAATGATAATCATCTCACATCTACCGACCCCTCAAAGTTCAAGACTAGACTCATCATCAGCTGTGTAGACAGGCCAACGGACCATAATTTGGTTTGAAAACCTAGTGCTGACCCATTTGCTGATCTACGCTCAAGTTCGTTCACAAACACTCGAATGTTTCTGAACCGTCTACATGACGCCTTTTCCAACAACGCGTATACGATGGAGTCTTTCGACGTATTCGCCCTTCAAACGAGCATGTCGAATGACTCCACGATGGAATCTACAGTAATCATTCCTCGAATAGTTCCTATTTCTATATTATTGTGAGTCTCCTACATTAACTCTTGCATGTGGCTGTTGTGCGTCTATCCTATCTCAACTGAATCTCCTCAAGCAATCAGCCAAGCTTCAATGATCCCTCATGAACGTAATTTATAGCTATTATTAGTTGGATAACACTGCTTTCGAGTAAACATTTGGTACAAGCTTTTTGGTATCATTCTCATCAAAGTTTTTTCTTTGTAACTTTCATGATCTGAATTTTACTTTCCATAGGTTGTTTGCCTGCAACTCTTTGTGCTCGCACTATTGTCGACAGTGAGGCTTGTTATTTTTCCCACAAAGCAGTGCTTGATCGCGCAGTCTTTGTCATCGGTCGGTATACAAGTGAGTCAACGTCTCAGAGTTGCATCCCTTGCAATCCAGTGTTTCCATTATTCGCCCAACTAGTATCGTCAAATTGCTTATAATGTATTGTTACTTTTATAAACAATCATAATCCAAACGTAAGTTGCTCGACATGTCTACCTTAAAGAAGTCCCTCGTGGCAAACACGTACAAAATCGAGCATTTTACTCTGAGTTAGTAATTTCTGTACTGAAGACTAGCGCAGAACTCTACTCTCCATTGCGCAACTCCATACATAATCCATCCGCGAGCGCTTCAGGAAACACGAATAAGCTATAGAACGTCCTACGATTTTTTCAACTCGACAGGTCATGGGTCTTTTGAAGAAGTGCCTAAACTGCTCAATTTCTAGATAGTGTGGGTATCTATTTGCACAAATAAGGAGATTGTCAATGAAACACTAATTGGGCCCAAGCCTTGCTATACCTTTCAAGTCTGAAGCTAAGGTCTCTAGTAACCGACCTTCGGTCTATTAATCAACTGCAAATAAAAGATAATTGTATTGTCACCTGCTATACACAGGAGCAGATGGATAAATGTTTTGAATTGCTGGATGAACTATCAGAGCACATAAAGTTCATCCATGAGAATCCTAAATGAAAATTGGCTTACACTTTTTGAAGGCCAAGTTAGCCTGTACAAAAATACTTGCAACATAAAATGCTAACGAAAGCTCAGTAATAGAAAATACAGAACCAATTCCTTTTCTTTCACCCACAACATACAAAACGTGCACTTGAGGAAAACATCTTTCGAACAGCCTACAGTGTATGCACAAGGAAAGAGTTAAGACGAAATACTGAACCTGGCAGCAAATAGCGCTCTAACTGCAACAGTGATAGCTGCTCGGGTTAGATTTGAAAAAAAATGACAGCCAAAACGACAAGCCTAGCGAAGAGGCTTCATAAAACTGCCTTTTATTTCTGATAAGATAAGCACAGTAAGAACATTGCTCGAAAAGTACGGGATTAGACTACAGAGTAGCAGTGGCTGAATCCACCTAGAGCTCTGAGGTGCCAGCTGGTCCTCTGCCGTTCGTATGACCGTTTAAGGAACGTAATATTGCATAATTTGCTAACGATAGAGACGGCAAATGTATGAGCTCTGGCACGATACTCCTAATCTCTTGCAGTCCTTGCAGAAATAAGTAATTGGAGAAACTTGTAGTTATTTTTTTTTGATAAGTAGAATATATGAACAAACAGCTCGTTGCTAGTTGAAATTCAAGTTGAGAAATATCTGATGATGTTAAACCGGCCACGTTTACCACACTGACCCATTCCTGTTCCAATTTTCGGTATTGACAAATAAATTCTTTTTTCACACAATGGGCGATAAAGTAGCATTTCTGAAGAGTTTTTCCATTATTTGAACATGTAGCTGATGAGAAATTAGTACAAAATGTCCGCCTGTATTATAATAAATCCGGATTTTATTAGTTCTTCAACCTGTCGCATGCCACTTTTTCGGGCTGCTGTGAGGTTCAAACTAAATGTTTTTTCCTTGTGGTCGTGCTTGAGAATTAGTCCGAAAAAATATAGAAGTTTACATTTACTTCGGCGTTTTGGCCAAAGAGCGCACAAAGAAAAGAAGTGGCTGATAAAGCCCTCACTTTTATATAGCATAATTAATCAGTATTTCGAGGTTACCTTCGTAACGGAATCAATATGGAAGCTCTTGCGTACTGTATGCGATTCTACGCAAGGTTTTTTCAAAAATTTGTTGCACTGATGAGAAAGTTTGAGACCATTCCTATGAGCGAGCGAGCGACGCAATTAGGGAGAGTGGCCATTGAGATTAACTGGCACGTTATCAATCTTAGCTTAACTTTTAGAGCCTTTGCAAGCGGTATTCCGGTGTTTCATATACCGCTTCTCCGATTCGTCAGGTCATGAATCTTTTAACCGTTCACGGACGATAAGAGTCATTATAACCTTCAAATTTTTCAAAGGTCCCTTTTGTTAGACAAAACTTCTCATCCATATTTCGAGTGGTTCATTCGAAAGGTTAAATTCAATTCTAACACTTTGCTTGGTCTTGGGATAGACCTTCTTTGATGTGCAATAGCAACGAAAATGAGATTATGACTCAGATTCAATTACTTTGTTGGCTCGGCTATGGGCTGTGGATCGTTTTTATCAGATTATGCTAAAACTCATTTGATAGTACAGATTTCGACTATTCCAATGTTAAATGTGCTTTCTTACCGGCTCTCTACAGTACGTTGTAAACGGAAAAGAAGATTACGTTGCTTTCGTGATGTTTTCTTTGCACATAGAAGTTGTATTTGCACAAAACATCTATGAACGTGTAGAGAAAATCATGTTTTACCAGAGTAACATAAGGAATCTGAGGTCTCTGCAATGAGGAAAAATCCTTACTAGAAAACAAAAATTGTGCGTCGCTTGCGAAAACTGAGAAATCGCCGTCCACAAAGGGTTACCCAAACTGCCCCGTCTTTGAATGGTTCAGGAAAAGATCAAATGGTATTCCTAGTTTATCTTTGTCCTCATTAGACCGCTCAGTTGATATATCACTAGCCTGTTTATCAGATTGTATATGGTGGAAAAACATTGCAAAGATAATTGAGTGGTGAGCAAAAAACCGGCCACAGAAGGGAGTTGAACCCGCGTTTCATCCGTATAGGGGCCAGTGCTTCCACTAAACACCGTGGTCTCGTTTCGCTACCACCCTTTTTTCGATATACGGCATCGAATCTTTCAGCAACTAGCCGTCAATGGGTTCGAGCTGGTAAGCACATATCGTCATCAGATCCAGTTGAGGTGACAGGCATTAAACATGTGTATCTATAATAGATTCTTTATCACAGCTATCAGCATCTTGAGGATTAATATCACAATGGCTGTAAGCCTAACTGGATTTATAAAGCGAAATCGCATATCCGTGCAAACCTGTTGAAGGTTGGTGGCTGATAGCTGCCAAAGAGATAATGAAGAATGAGTGGTAGCGCTAATGCACCTCGATGGCGTAGTGGTAGTACGCGTACCCGGTATGGATGAAACGCGGGTTCGACTTCTGTCTGAGATAGTAATTTTGCTCTTCACTCGCTTTTTAGGTATGCATGAAACATCATCACACTGTGAAAAAAGGCAGTAAAAATTTGAAAATCTTGAACATTTTGGAGATTTGTTGAGAGCGGTAAGGGCTCAAACTTTGGTCGCTACCTGTTCAGAACCATCCAGATTTCGTTGTCACATCACAATTTCCATAGACAGCAGAAACTTGAGATTATCTGAATTCCTCTTTCTGAGCCATACGCGAGGCTCTTATGATGAACTTTATTTTGACAGCTGTCTT